>CAIGRB010077007.1:0-24636 GCA_903798255.1 Fraxinus quadrangulata
CATAGTTAGATTTATGATGAAAAAAAAGAATGATTTAACAAACAAAGAAAAAAAAATGAAATGTCTCTTAACGAACATTAGAAAGGCGGAGAGAGAGAGAGAGAGAGAGAGAGAGAGAGAGAGAGAATGGATAGACATTTAGGGTTTGGTGGAAGTTGGAATCAAGTTTTATATATTTTAATTTTATATTTTTAAAAGTTAAATTATAATAAGATATCTGACATTTGAAATATAATAATAAACATAATATCTGATATTTGAAATCAAATCTTAAAAAATCTAGGTCAATAAAATTTCCACTTGATTAAAAGCCTAAAGATCTAAGTCATTTAGGTTTAAATGAATTTTAGCCCCTTTTTGACATCATTTACTTTAAGTTAATTTATTTCTTACACATTTTCAATCACATATTCACATTCAAAACTCTCTTTACTATTTAACCATACATTCTCTAAAAATTTCTATTCAAAACAATGTTTTTTAAAATTTTAAGGATGTCAAACAAGTGCTCAATCTAAGGAATTAACGAATAACTAAGTTGTAGCACAATGGTCATGTGCATGATTCTCAAAAATTACAACCTAACTTTGAGTCATCCTGTATATATTTTTATTAAAAATTTATAAGAATTATTTCTAAAGTAAAAAGATTCTTCAAATTCATACTCTAAGGTTCAATTTAACAAGGTTTATGATTACCATAACAAGGTTTACTAAAAATGGAAGTTACAGGAAGAGGAATGTTGCCTTTTTTACACAATTTCTCCTCAAATTTGAATTTCACTTTTCATCTCTCCAAAATTGTGTTGGTTTTAACTTATTTGCAAGAAGAAAAAACAAGGATTTTGTTACTACAAGTTTGGTTATTTAAGGCAAAGAACTTTTTTTCTTTTTTAATATCAAGAATTGAGGAAGGTAGTGCAAGTTGATTTTCTCTGTGAATGTCTATGTATATTTTTATGTGTATAAATGTAATTGCAAGTTATGAATCATGATAGTTAAAGTTTTATGGCCATAATGGATTTCTACAAGTCCAAGGGATTATTTGGAATCAATGATTTCACCATTAATTCAACTACGAAAAAATGTCTATAGTATGAAGTTTTTATATTTTATATGTGAATATGCGAATTTGTTTAAAGGGGATTGCACATATAATTTCTACAAGGCTTTATGCTCACTCTTGCTCTATGAAAATTTTCAAATTGGGAAAGAGTCGTCGATGGATGGAGATTGTATGAATTGTGGATAAACCAAGGAGATGAAAATCAAATCAAAGTCCAAGATTTCCATGTTTAGAATTTATTTTAATGTTGTTTTAAATTTTAGACTGGTCTGTGTTTTGAGTTTGTACTTTATTTGGGAATGAAATTTGATTTTATATAACTTTATGAATTCATGTTTATCAAATGATGTCAGCATAAGTTTTGGCATGAAAATGTGATTGGGTGTGTAGTTTTATTATTGTAAAAACTTAAAAGTAGAAAGTTTAACTTTCTGTTCGATTTTCAAACTATCACCCAAACAGAATTCTACAAATTTTTGGATGAGACCAATGGAATTTGAAAGCAATATGAGTCATCAGTCCATTGGCCTTAGAATCAAGTCATTTGAAGGTTGGCAATAAGTTATGCCCTTTTCACGTGCTGTGTTTCGTGTACCCTAATTTTTGGCTTGTGATTGAGTGCCTGATCACGTGCTTAAATTATGTTAGAAAATTCTAAAATTCTACTAAGTTGTACTTAACTAAGTTTAGAAAATACAGTAAAAATTTCATAGAATTATGAATTCAAGAAATGATCCAACTGAGTTTAATTATTAGGTAGTGCGTTGTAGGGTTGAACTCCATTAACTTATGTAGACCTCCATTTTCATCCTTCATTTTAGCTTCGTTTGTTCAATAAACCAAATCTAACTTAACCTTGTTATAAAAGAGAAAAGGAGAAAAAGTTTTAAAAAAAAAGTTAATAGACTCTTATGTATTTTAATAGTAACTAAAACCTCATATTTATAAAGAAGAATTAAGACTATAAAAGATACAATAGTCATTCATAAATACTATTTTATTTACTACAACCCCCCATGAATAACTATTTACACAATAAATGTATCATTAAACATATTGTTTGGCAAAAACTCAATGAAGCAAAAATATCAAACAAATGAAAAAAGTACAAATAATTTGAAGTAATAAAATATTTTCTCATTAAAGCATTGTCAAAAAAAAAAAAAAAATCCAATGGAATAAAATTTGAGGGAAGGAAAAAAGGGGTACGGTTGCTTCTCATGATATCAATAAATGAAAATTCTTGTATCGAGCATCCATATCTTATACGCCAATGTCTTCAATTATCGCAATTTTTTGATAAAATGTGTCTCACGTCGTCTCATATTGGAGAATGATTCTAATCTTTTTTCATGGCCTATTATAAGTAGAAGGCGATTTGGTGGGATCTTCACAGACGAAAAAAGATTGCAACCAGTTTGATAATGATGTGTGTGTTGATCTCTTCGAGAGTCGTACACAAATTGTAATATATAAGAACATTATTTTGAAGGTAAATGTCTTATATGTTATGAATATTATTATATAAAGAATATGTCTCATTAAAACTTTATTAGGGAAAATCTTGTGGTAAAAACCATAAAGAAGGAAAAAGAATACGTTATTCTTTTGAATAAGTTACAAAAGTTACCTCATTAAAAACCTTGCTAGGAAAATTCAATGAGACAAAACTATGGTCAAGGAAAAAAAACAATATGTATTTACTCCTATCATGATAATATCACTTGAATTATATACTTCGAGCATAAAACCATTCAAGACTAGTATTAAAATCATATAAGATAAGTTGGATATAATTATATGCATGCCAAATTTCATGCATTATTGTGCTAAAAAGATAAGATACTTGTGATTGTATCCACCGCATGATAATTTATCTATTTATACAAGTCTTTGCAAAATTCATTATACTAAGAGTCGTACGTTACATATTATGACTTTATTTTTTCTATTTTTATTTTGCATAAGTATGCATCTTTAGGTGCTTGGATTGTAGATTCAGAAACTTCAATTTTCTCTAATAAATTCAATTTTGTTAGGATCGTGTCCATTTATTTGGTCAATCATTGCTTCTATCGATATGATTTAATGAATTTATTTTGATATTCTTGTCTTTTATAATATGAAGCAGTGCGCTATATACAAAAGTGTTGTCAACAGCTTTTTTCGTTCGATTCTATTTCTTTTTCATAATAACATAACTTAATGGGAGATCTCTACTTTCAATATTTCTAATACTTGAACCTCTTCTCATATTGTATAATTAGTCATGTTTATATGTTCTCCAAGATCACACGCCTCCTACATGGGACCGTCTTCTTTGTATGCTCTATGTCTTTTTGGAAATTTTTTTTAGAAAGTATATAAGCTTCAAGTATGTCATAGATATATCATATATAACAATCATGTTATATGTACATCATTATTTATATTATTTTTATATTGTATCACATGGACAACACACTATTGAACAATTTAAAAAAAAACAGTTTTTTCACCAATCAAGTCTCGCCAAAAATGATGATGTCAAGCATGATGCACAATTGGCATTGTCCCATATATAAGGTTAACGAATTGTCCTCTCAGTCAATTCGATTTGGAGCATTTAAAGATGGTGTTTAATATACTGTTAATCTCTTTGATCAACGAGTGCATCTAAATAAATTATTTTTCGAAATTCTAGTTCGAATTATCTTTGTGGGGACCTAAATAATTTAATGAAGCATTATGTATATTATTTTCAATTTCTTAATTTCTCCCCTTAATACTAAGAAAATTGTTCAGTTAAATTGACAATCAGCAAATCACGTTACAGTATATTACTCGTTAAGACTTGAGATATTGTATAAGAGTTTAAATTACATATTTATTCTCAATATTCTTTACATTTCATCTCAGTACATTGTGGTTGATCAAATATATATATATTGCACTACAAAAATAATTAGATAAAAAGATTTAGATGTGATCATATGCCAAATATAGAGAAAAAACTTTGATATTGGCATGATGTAAATAGCATTCACAGACAAAATTGGGAAACACTTTGTCCTCAATAATAATGGTTAAAAATTAAATGAAGGTGTTTAACAAATAATAGTGTTAAATAATTTATCAATATCTCACTTACAAAAATGTTGGAATTTAAGTTTCACTAGCATTAACAAAACACCATCTTGATTGTATAATCTAAAAATATGCTCATAACAAGTAATCTGATAAACTTTAGGTTACGAATAACATGCAATCATCTAGTAGGTATACCATATTTATTACATACAAATAATTATATTTAGATAGTCAATATGGATGGTGATGGATCCCCATATATCACTTTAATTAATTTTCAAAATTATAAGATTTAATGTCAATATTAGCTAGTGATAGTCAAGGACCAATTTATGATAAAGAGAACAAGCATTATATACGAATTCCTTGGATTAATGAATTTCCTAGTTCTTCATTAAATATTCAATTCTCATTTTGTATCATTAGTAATTCAATGATGGTTTAATTGGACATGCTAATAATAAAATATTGGAGTTATTGAACTTTTGATTCAATACAATGTTTATTTCAATTGTACTAATATTAATGTAGTGTACCATTAAGAAACACTATTAGAGATTTTGTAGGTTTCTCTTTATTTAGTTGAGAATAAATTTTTAAATATAGTAAGTTTGTCACCATATCACATTATATTGATTCTTGTGGAGATTTCATAAAATTCTCATAAAACCTCAAAGCAAAATTTCATTTGATATTTTTCAGGAATAACAATATTCAAGAACAAAATAATATTCTTCTTGAATATTTATGTAGTTAGATTTTGTTTCTTCGAGAACATTAATACAATTTTGTTCATATTAAGTTGTACTTTTTCAAGAGTAATATGTCAATATTTTTTTAAAATATTGAAATTGCAATGTAATGCTCTTTTGGAGCAATATTATTCTAGAATAGTATATCGTTGTGATTTTTAGGGAGCAACAACAAATTAAACATACCAAGTAAATATGTACAAATAATATTTTTTATGCTGTAATCAATTACAAATTGTATGTCGTATACAAACATTGAATATACACAATGGAATAATTATAATCTATACATAACAATCAATTAAAGAAAACGTGACAGTTTATCAATTGGAATGCATATGTGAATACATGCATTAGAATATTTACTTAATGTAATCATGCAATTTATGTAACTGAGATAATATGCAATTCTTAAACTAAACAACAAATTTAAAAGAATTTGGTTATTGTTCACGTATAGATTTCTCACGAATAGACCATTTGATTTTAATCATAACCATTCGATTTGAACAACAACAGGTTATGAACATGCTATTCAAATATCACAATGATCGAATGACGAAAAACTAAGTTATCGATGTTTTGATCACAACTGTGCAGGCTATCCAAATTCTGTGATTTTCTGCACTATTGATCACGAAATAATAATACAATTCTTCCATAGTATATGAAGTCAAGTTTTTTACAAGGATTAATCCAATATTCCTTTAGAATATTTATTTATACTTTTATTTAGGAAGCAACAACAAAATATTTTTTAAAAGTTTAAGATGTATAATGTTTATATTTCTTTAGGCGTATTAACGTAATATTTTTATAGATTATTATTTAAATAGAGTCATGTTTCACCAAGACATTAACATAAAATTTGTTTAGAATATAATACATACAAATATTATACTTTATCAAGAATAACAATACAATATTATTATTGTGTGAATTTATGCTTCTTTGGGAGTAACAAAACAATCCAAATAGAATATTTATTTTCTAACAATGCTAAAATATTGTTCTGAAATATTGATTTAAATTGTTTCTTCTTCAAGAATAATAATACAACATTCTTCTAGAATATTGTACTCAAATATTGAACAAAAAATATTACATCCAAATAAATAATTATCTATCATAAATTGGTATAATCAAAACGATATGACAAGATTGAATAATTATACCACTTTGTTATACAATTCAAATTTAAGAGAATACTAACATTTTCTTTGATCCAAAAAAGAAAGTTTCTTTGTAAATTTAATTAGGTAGAATTTCTTGACTTTCTTTGATTGAAGAAATTTTTTTTTTTTTTTTACCTCAAATAAGTAGAGATTTCTGAGCAGAAAGAGGAATAAATTTTGCTTACTCAATTGGCTAGAACCTAGTTCTGATAACGTGTTATAAAAGAGAAAAAATGAGAAGAAATTATAAAAGTCAAAAGACTTGTGTATATTTTATCCAAAATTAAAACACAATATTTTACTACTATATTAAAAGAGAGGCTTTGAGATTCACTATTCATTTGGAAATTCTCCTCACATATTACTGTTTCATATCCCGAAAAAAAAAAAACAAAAAACATCTGCCACCCTTATTGACTTTACAAAGTAAATTTTTGTTTCCATAATACCTTCCAGAATGAATATTTGTTTGTTGAAAAAAAATCATGTATTTATGATTTCCATGCACATGACTCTCCATATATGGACAAAAAAAGGCAAGTTGTATTCCTTGCCTATTAAATAATATAATTACACGAAATAACAATTAATGTGAAACAAGAAAAATGAGAATTTTTATGCTGCACACAGTTTGCCGTGAGAATTTTGATTTCGACAACTTTGACGTTAGTGCAATGTTTGACTATATTTTACCAGTTTTCACACTACCTTTAAACTAAATACAAATACACTAAATGCAATTGTAATGATATATTTTGTTCTCTCAATTTTGTTCTATCATTTTATTTAAAAAAAATTTACGCAATGAATATCAAAAAAGAAAAAATCTGTGAAGTGAAAAAAAAAACTAAAAACTAAAAATTCTTCAACAAGCAAAAAATTGGAACAAATAAGAATATAACTGAAATCAACGATTTTTGTAAGGAAAAAATGACTTACATTGACGATTTGTAAGGGAAAACGGCTGATTTTGACATTGGAAATGAATCCCACCCAACAGAGCTAAGTGGCAACGACATGCGCACCTAATAGACGTTTTCGAAGTGGGATCATGAGTGCGATTCTGATAACCGTATCAAAAGTTATGGTCGAAATACAAAAAAGGACCAAAGTCGCACGAAAAATGACTTCGGGGACCGAATTATACAAGTGTCAAAAGTTTCAGGACCTAGGGTTGTAATTTTTGAATGATGAAATTGATAGAAAAATCAAAATATAAGGACTAAAAAGTACAAAATGAAAGTTTAAGGATTTTCGCGCAATTATCTTGAGGACCTAACTGCCAAAAAAAAAAAAGAAAAAAAATTTGAAGTCTCCGTGCACCAGCTCCGTGCCCGCACGGAGCTTGAGGTTTAGCTCCGTGCGCGCACAGAGCTAATGGAACTTGCTCCGTGCGCGCACGAAGGAGCTTGAATCCAAGTTTTTTTTTTCTCATATCTAATATTCAAAATGTAATTCAAATAATTTAACATATTTAATACACTAACGTTACCTTCAAAATAACTTAGCCATGTGCGAGTATAAAGAAAAATCAGGATTGCAAAGGATATAATAGTTATTCATAAGTACTACTTTATTTGCAACAAACCCATTTATTTATGTAGTTGTTGGAACTTGTGATAAAATGTAAAGGTAATTTGTGGAATAAAAAGAAAATAAGAGAAATTTAATTCAACCCAGTTTCGAAGACCTAAGAAGCACGTTTTTGTGATGAATCCAAATCTTTTGATTTGGGGGCATTACAAACATCCTTGAGGTCATTATCTCAAAACTCCTACCAATGTTATTACTTCGACTTGGAACCTAACCGTGGGATCATGGTAAGACCTTCCCCAGGGATCATTCCCCATCCTTGACTCATGCAACGCACTCAACGATTCTAGGTCACTCTAATCAGAAGCGACCCATCCCAGATTCTTATCCTTGGGGTCCACATGGGCCTTGTACATTTGTACTAGGCATTTGCACCTTGGTCGTGAGAAGTGAAGCCTACATGACATCCTAGTCCTATTTGACCAAAGTCCTATTACTTTTGGTCCACAAGGACTCCAAGTCTTATACACAATGGCGTCTAATACTTATTGGATTACACCATGAACTATTATAAATATGCAACATGTGTTCATTACTGAGATACATTTACACTACTTTAGCATATAGTCTCATGTTTATATTCTCTCCATGTTTCCTAAAAGTTTCAGAAGGGTGATGATCTCACATCTCGCCGCCTTTATTCCAAGTTCAAGGAAGCTCCGTTCTTAATTATCCTTGGGCTTATTTTGTTCATCAAGCTCGAGCTATCTCATATTCGAATTTTGGTAGCATTAGTGCGTATGATAGATTTATCGCCTATCTAGTTTCCATTTCGAACAAATCTCACACATTCATCAAGATTTGTGTGAACAATCACATTGTCAGCACTCAAACTCTATCAACATTCCAAGAAAGGTTTATCATTTTAGCACTCAACTTCTTCAATCTATCATCAAGTTCGCAAACAAAACAAGATTGGTTGTGCCATTCTAAAAGCCTTGACCGATGCCCCTTTAGCTCATAGCGCGCGCGCACACCATAAACTTTAGTGAGAGATGTCTTTGAAACAGATTCAAGAAACATGTTAGATAAGGCTACATTAGAAAAATCAAATAAGTTGTAGGTAAATTCTGTGCTTAAATTAAATCTTCTGGTGACTAATTATTTCATTATTCTTAACCCATCAACATCGCATTTCTAGTTTTATTTATAAGCTTCGTTTATTTACAGTTTAAACATGCCGAACATTAATCATTAATTTGAATAAGTTACATTTTTTAACCCAGCAACTAAATAATCAATCCGCAGGTATTATATTATATTAAAGAAAATAAACAAGTGAGACTGAACTTGAAAGATTTGAACGATGAGCATGAAGATCAACTCGATAAAATAGATATGAACGTCTTCAAAGGCATGGAGACGAAATAAAACGTGCATCCACATCAATGAAGATATTTTGAAGGAGTAAAATTCACGTATATGATCTCCTGACCACAGTGAACAAAATAAAAACGTGTCACGTCTGATATGACAAAAATCATACATAGGACCATACCTACAGTTCTCTCGTCACATTGGAAACTTTTTATTATTATGTAAAAGACATGGTTAAATTATAATGGAAGAACCGTGCCAATATTCGCTCAATCTTTATACTGTAGTACGTTGTACAAATTATTCCTGGAGCACCATCTAGTCCTACCTGCTTCTTAGCTTTTTCCAAACAACTTTCATATAAAAAGAAGAAAAGGCAGAAGTATAGAGGGAGTCCAGAGCAAGCAAAGCACGGGAAACACCCAACCACAAAAATCCCTCTGCTTGTTTGGACTTCGGACGAGCGAAAACCTAAATAAGACCTACCTTTCATGCACTTGTTAATATCGTCATTGGGTCACCATACGGGACTAATGGAGCTTCTTGGTATACACAAATTCTGGTTTAGATATTTAACATGTTACACGCCTACCAAACAAAACAGTACAATCCTTAACTAGAATAGTCTTCTGGAAGATCTCATTTTGGAGTCAAAATGGAGCGGTTGATGTTCGACGGAGAGTTTGCTTTGTGGGATCTTGAGCAGCAGCTGCTGCTAGATATAACTGCCATAACCCAAATGCACAACACTCAATTAGGACTATGTAGTGCACAAATTGTAGTGAGATTAATGATAAATACTTCGGTTGGGCGGTTGTGTACACAAATAATAGATTGTTCACCCAAATCACGACTGGGTGGTTGTGTACACAAATAATAGATTGTTCACCCAAATCACGACGCCTCGAGCCACTCAAGTCACTCCGCCTTGGACATCGAATGAGCTCGGGTCCATTGTGTCTCACGATTTTGAGTAAACTATCCAACTACGTGTACATTCAGAAAAGTCCACTGATATTCTCGAGATTGAAGGGGTGGGGTTTCCTTTTATCAACTACTAAATTATCGATATCTACCTGTTGTTGCTGTTTCTTGAGCCTGGCATTCTCTTCGAGCAGGTGGGCCACTTCTAGCTCTAACTCATTCGTATAAGCCTATAATAAGGTGGAATGAATAAGAAACAAGACAAGAAAAAGAATAACGGAATACTCAAAAATAAGCATTCAATTTAAAGATGAGAAAGTTTAAAAACCAGGCAAATCTTTGGTACCTTCAAGCAGCCTACAAAATCTATTCTATAACATGACCTCACAGTTAAAACTAACAAAAGGGTACATATTGATCCAATCAAATACCAGAAAGGTTAATAAAAAGGCCAATAAAAGAGTATAAAAGGAGACTTTCCTGCTTTCTAGCCCTTGATCGAGCAGCTGACTCCCGGTTCTTGATCATACGCTTGTGTCGTCGATCACCGTCAAAATTGCTGTCAGGCTCCGTGAACCTCTTCTTCCCATGACCCTCAGCCACAGTTACACAACACGAAGGAGAAATAGTCTGAGGCTGTGGATGAGAGGTTTGGATAAGAGGATCTGAGTTTCCGAAGAAATGGAACCGTTCAGGTATTGAGTTCAAGGTGAGCATAGTTGTCGGAGGTGGCGGCACCGGAGATGCAAAACCAGAAGAGACGCTAGCAGTGGGTACTGAATCTTTATTAGAACAGGGTCTGGCCAAGAAATCTTGAAGGATCATTCCACGGAAGTCGGTGGGGTGGTCGTTAAGAGATGCAAGATTTATATCATCCCAAACTTCTTCCATGGTTTTGAATCTTGAATTTATGTCTACATTTAGAGAGGCAGAGGAGGGGGAAATGGAGAAAATGTTAGAATATTTAGGTTTAGAAATATGTAGTTAATTGAGCACAAGACCACTGGTTTCAGGTTTTAGTAGTGCTTGATCTGCTTCTGTGAAGGAAAATGGTTGTCTGAATCTCTGTGAATTGTCTTGTCTTAATGGTGCAAAGTACACACATCGATGTGTGACACTTCGGCAGACAGCAGCTTTCAGACTTTCAATATGGAATCCTAACATGCTTAACCATTTTCTAATGTCTTGTTTGAGACCTAGTTTGCACACAATTTGGTGGTACAAATCCCTATAGATTCTTGATATTATTCATGAAAAAGAAACTAATATGTGAAGATTTTTTAAAACATATCTCATTAAAAGTGAAATTTTTGAATAATGTGTAATTAAAAAATAAAAAATTGTAAATTTATATGCAAAATTATTTAATTTGGAGAATATTTGATGAAAAGCAAGTTTTTTAAAAAATATAAAAATTTAGAAAATGGGACCAAACAAGTGTAAGAATTTGATTAGCTCTGAGGCTTTGGATCCCTATTTTGGAGAAATCTCGAGTTTGCCACGCAAAGATTTTAGAAGGGAACAATACACATTTAAAGTAGTTAAAAGATATAATTTTAAAATCAACAAACATGTTTTAAAATTTCAAAAATCGGATCATAATTAAATTTTAATAATTAAACAAATTATTAAAAATAAATTATTAATTAAATATATTAAGGTCACAATATTATATAATTTAAGGTTACAGTTACGTACTAAATACAATCATGTAACATTGTTTGGTTGCAACTCGTAAGNTACTATACAATTTATGGTCACAATCACAAATTTCATAAATCATAACTTAATGATCATAAATCACAAATTTTAGATGTCATAATTTATTTATTAGTTACCAATTATCAAATTAATAGTTCAAGTATTATTTCTCAATCATAAAATTTTATGAGCCACAGCTTATTTCACCATCACTATTGTAGTGACACTCTCCACGATGGTGTGGCATCGAGAGAGAGAGAGAGAGAGAGAGAGAGAGAGAGGAGAATAAGTGACAAGGGTTTGAGAGTAAAAATCGGGGGTGGATGGGTGGGTGGGTAAAAGTTTAGTAAATTTTGATAAAAAAAAATTATGAAATTATATGATTACAAGTTGATAAAAATTGTGAATTTCATAAAATGTATAATTAAAATTTAAGTTGGAAGCATTAAAAAGTAGATAAAATTCTAGCGAAGTCTTATAAGCAAGAACTTAAAGGGAGCTGTGAACTCGGTAAAAGTAACTAAAGAGCTTAGTATTATTAATATTTTAATTTTAAAGATTTTTATTAAGACAGAGTAACATACTTTTTAAGGTAAATTGCATTAGGGGGTTCAAACCTTTCAAAAGAGTGGCGCGAGGTCCCAAACCTTAAATTTTGAGTCAAAAGTCTCGAAACCTTAAATTGATATGAATCTCTAGGTCCCTTGAATAGTTTCCATCCAAATGTCGTTAGTTGGCCAAAAATATAAGAATGAACCTTCATTTGACTGATTAAAAACGGCAAATGAATCTTTCTGTACTATCTTATTTGAAATAATTTATAAAGAGAAATAAAAATATATATGTGTGTGTGTGTGCGCGCACGCGCGCCCGCGAGAAAATAGTGTAAGTTCACAGTGTCAAACTATTATTTACACAATGTCAAAGAATAAGTTGGTGTTTTGCATGGACGTTTACTGAAGCGCTGGTCAACTGTGTTGTCAGAGTTGGGGCTAGGTGATCCCGTTGTAGGCTTTGCATTGCATCAATCCACCCTGTAGCATTTTGTCTGCAATAGTAAGTTATTGTTTTCTTGCATTTATTTAATTATGTCTTTTTTGTCAAATTGGTTTAGCAAATGTTGTGGTTCAAATAGTAGAGATAATGATATGTCAAACTTTTTTCAAAATGATAATGAAGAATTAAATCAAAATCATACACCAGTATCAAAGATTTTACTTCACATGAACTTCAAATTGCTAAAATAGAGCAAAGACTTCAAGGAAAAAACTTGTTGTACATAAAGTTCTATTAATTTTTTTATATAATTGACACATGGCCGCCCCCTATTGGAGGGTGCTATGTAAAGGATTTGGTAAAATTTTAGGTACATGTAGCATCTCCCAAGACTTCAAAATTGGACTATCCCTAAGGTAGACAATAGTTCTATATATAATATAGGAAAATTTGATTTTTTTTTTCAAAATTATGTTATCAAAACTTTGGAGCAAATTATTCTCATAAAAAATCAAACTGTTTTTATTAATTTTTTTCCAAAAGAAGTTATTCAAGCCTACAAGAAGAAATTCATCTTCATGTTGGACTTGTTCTAATAGGAGCCTAATTATTGTTTAGACTTGGCCTAGACATTCATGTTCTTCTAATATTAAGAGACAAAAGACTCCTAAGGTTAGAACACTCATTACTATCCATGCTCGAGCCCAATGTCGAGAGTTGTCCTATATTTTCAAATTGTTATTCTAATTTTTCAATTAGTTTTCAAGATGGAGCTTTTCTGAATATTCCAAATCTTCAAATTCAAACCAATAATTTTGATGTTAACGATAGATCAAAAGCTTTTGCTTTAATATATCGAATATATTATAAACTTTTGAATACTCAATTCAATATTCGTGTAGAGGCCAATCCTATTCATTCAAACATCATGATTCTCAAGATAATACTGTGAAATTTTCAATCTAGAGGTCTAGAATGAGATTTTGAGAATACTCAAAATCCAATTCCAACCCCTATTTGTAAAACTCCTGATCAAATTATTTCATTTTTTGATGGACATGTCAAAGTTCTCTTTGATAAGACATCTTTTTCAAATACTTTTTAAAGATCTTATTCATCTAAATCTGATTATAGATGTAAAAATAGTACTTTCAACCGGCAAGATTTTTTATATCTTCTTTAAAAGAAGTTGATTTTAATCATAATATTCAAAAAACTCATTATCAAAAAGAAAAGGATGATGAACCATTATAACTTGGTTCTTCTACTTTATCGAATATGATACCTCCTTCAGAGAGGATAAATCAGCAGTGTAATGTTATTTCTTCTACAATTGATAGACAATATGAATTCAATACTGATAAAACTCACGAAATCAAAAGTTTTCGAAAAATATTTCAAATGAGTTTTTCAAAAGAAGAAATTGAATCTTACTAGGAAGAGTTTGAATCTTTTCCAAAAGATTTAAGTTTTTATGCCTGTGCATATTTTAAAGTTCATAGTAAAAAAAATCCACTATAGCAAAAACTGTTCAAAATACTAAGGGCATATTTTCTTTACCGTTTTCAAGCCGTTTTCGATTTTCCAAAACAGTGAAAACGTGTTCTCTTTCCTATTTTCGAAAACGCGTTCTCTTTCCTATTTTCGAAAACGCGTTTTTGAAAACAAGTTAAAAATTTACAAAGAAATCTCAAAACGACTCGTTTTGGTTATTTTCAATTATAATCAAGCCAAAATTTTCAAAATGCATTTTTAGTGTTTTCAGTTTAACGTCACCCCAACCATCACCAACGCCGCCTACACCACACTACCGCCGTTGTCGTCGCAACCATCGCTTTTTGATTTTTGAAAACAATTTTTCAAAATGTCAATAAGAACACATTTTCTATAATATTTGTTTATTAGCGCACTTATGTTAACTTCTTTTCGAATTATTCTTATTATCAATTTTTAATTAATTAGCACACCTGATCTCTAATTATAATTTTCATCCAAATATCTATTAGTGTGATTTGAAATGGAGGATAAATATTCTCTCACACTTTTGTATTCATTATTCTTTATTATAAAATATAAGGGAAATTTGAAATACGGATTGACCAAACACGTCCTTTCAGTATCGAATGGCATGCTGTTATTATTGGATTATTAGAGGGTAAAATCAATATATTCTTACATATTTACACACGACAAAAAATGATTGGGATACGTTATAGAAGGTTCAATATATTCTTACATATTTACCCCTTTAATCTCTCTTCAACAAGTTCTCTCACATTTTCTATGTATTTCAGGTAGCAAATAACAAGCCATGAAAACTACATCCCAATGATTAAACTGTTTAGAGATTCTTAGGGTTACCAATGACACTCCGAACATAAAAACTCGATGTGCAAATTCACTTTTAATAGTTTGTATAGATCATACCTTGATTTGTGATTGAAAAGAAATTACATTTACAACCACTATACAAAATTGTAACTTCAAAGAGTTCCAATAAATTTACGAATTGAAGCATGATAATTTGTACTTAGAGATCAATTTCGTGTAGATAGGTGACTAAATTTCTCAAAAAGACACATGGACTTCAATTATTAACATGTAGTATGGTTTTAAAATAATAATAATAAAAACTATTAGAATAACATGAAAATCAATCTAAGTATATGAAACAATTTATTTGAGCATATCACATTTTATTATAATTGACGCCCTTTCAGTTTTCAGTGGATATGATAAAAACTTTATACTGCTGATATGATAAGAGAACCATTTGAGACCATTTGGGAGGTAGGAGATCAGGACTACACATTCTATGACATGATATAAATTCGTACTCTAACGTGCTAAAGTATAATTCCATCCAACTTCTTGTTGTTTATTATAGTTGCAACATAAAATAGAATAACCCCGACTGTATTGAAAATACACTATGTTCCAAGTCATAATCAACATACTCATAAAACTATAGTCTTTTGGAAGTCATAATGTTGTAACACCTAAACCAAACTTGTTTTAAAATATAGTTCATGTTTGAGCTCCATTTTTTAAAATTCATTTTTTTTTCTCAAACTCATTTTCAATTACACATTTTTAAAATAAAATAATTTTGCACGTAAATTTTAAAAAAACAAATCCTATTTTGTAACTACATATTTTTCAAAAAAATCACTATTACAAAATTTATTTCTCCCCATAAATGGGATCAAACATGGCCTACAATGTATTTAATAATACAGCTTGTTTCAAGAACATGTTGGAACACAAAATAGTATTATTGCATAATTTAGAAGCAGTATGTTACAACACCGAAGCATCATGAACTTATCTTTATGAGAACTTCTGAATCCCTAAATAGTATATTGTAATAGAATTTTACAACTCGGGAATTCAGAATGATACTTTTAATTTAAAATCATTTGTTGGTCATATAATATGATCACTATCTTCCATTGCCTCGATCAACACCATCCCCAATAATAACATACGTGAATTTTTTATAAACTAAATTGAGTGAACATAAAAATATACTTCCAAATACATAAATAAGATTTTGTACTTAGTTTAAAACTAAAAAAGTGATGGTGTGACATATTTACTTAACATCACTTGTCGATTATTTCAATCTTGTTTAGATCGATCATTTCTTGAGCAAGATCATTTCAATCTCGATCAGATTAATGCTTTGTGTAACGTCTCAAAATTTTATAGTATAGAATCATTTAGTTGTAAGGATTTTGACCTAAGCATATTTCGATAATATTGAAATGTTGAGGGACTAAAGTGAAATAGTGTTAAACTCAATTTTATTTTGACCAAATAATTTAGTTTTGATAGAGAGAGTTAGGCTCATCATGTAGATTGTAATTAATTATGAGTCTTTGATTCAAGAAAAGTTGGTTTGGATAAAATCATATCATGTTAAATCCGATTAAAAGAATATAAGGTTAAATGAAATTTAAAGGAATTTTAAATATAACCACGTATGTTGATAATTATGTGTTTGATAGGATAAATGTTAATCGAAATTTTAATTTGATTTTGATAATGGTACTTTTTTTGTGATTTGGATAGACTTTAATTGAAATCTTAATTTGATAAAATTTAATAGTAATCATAATTTTATTATTTGAAATTAATTCTTATTAAAATTCTATGTATTATAAGGTTTTTTAATTCTAGTTACATACAAACTCAATTGAGAATTTTAACTATAAATACTGCAAAAATTTTCATTATTTTACCACAAAAAATAAAGAGTCATAGTAGAGAGAGAGAGAGAGAGAGAGAGAGAGAGAGAGAGGAGAGAGAGTATAGAAAAATAATAGGAGAATTTTTACATGCAAAATTTTATTCTTTTCAAACTTTCAAAATTAAGGTAAGATATATTTGTGCAAGTGGTTCGTTTCCTTATACTTTTATATAAGATACATTTGTGCAAGTGGTTTGTTTCCTTATACTTTTATATTTAGTAATTTATGCATAAATTGTCAGTGAACATTCGGGTTCGACCTAGCGAAATGTGAATGTGAACTTGTTCGGAAATTCAAAATACTACTACTGAGTGTCTCGTTTGGTCATCGATACATTTCATAAGAAATGTGGTATGAAATGTCTATTTTATTATTATATAATTGTCTATAGAAATTACATGTATCTTACTGAATATTTTTAAATATTTACTCTTAAAAGGGTTTACAGGTTAATTTGTGTCCATTGAATTTGTGGCAGGATAATGATACGGACTGTTAAGATGATTTGAAGAAATAAAATTTCTAGGTTTTCAAAGCAAAATGATTTGATAAAGATAAATCAATATAATTTTGCTCAAAAATATCCCCGCATAAATGTTCTCAAAAGTGTTGTATTGAATGTAAAATGAAATGATATTTATGGTAGTCAAAACGTCAAAATTTCTGACCAATCCGACATCCGCATACTAAATCGGACAACCCAACTAGCCGTTGTGTGTCAGAATTTAGAACAGTTAAAAATTCAACCATGGGACGAACCGGACGTTCGCTTGGACATTATTTTCCCGGATTTTTTCTTTCTTGATTGTATTGAAAATGTAGGCTTTGGAACGATATTTTTGATTAATTTTTCAAGGTAAGTGATACTTGTAAAATATTTAAATATTATGTTGAAATTCTTATCTTTTGAATAATTTTTATGCAAGCGATTTTATGAAATAATTTTTCTTGTGCATAAAAATTTATATTGTGAGATTATAATGATTCATTGCTAAGGATTAAAACATTTTACCTTTACATATCTATTCAAAACATCTAAATCTAATATTTTCGATTGATTTGACATGAATGCTCGATTTCTTTGTCTTTGTAAATGTTCGGCTTCTATCTTAATTTTCATTGATCGTCAATTACGAGTCTTTTGGTAGCAATCTTTTTGTGTCCAATAGATCAACTTTGCAACAATAGCTACGAAGACTTGAATTCAAATATTAGAGATACAAAAATAATTTGTTTATTATAATCAAAACATGAAGTCAACCATATGTCAACACCGTTCACTTGAGGATGATGAAGATAAAAAGGTATATCTTAACCATGTCTTATGATGAAGTTGATGGTGGTGTTAGTCGATGCTGAAACTACTATAGTCTATTCTTCAGTGTCATCAAAAGGAAAGGAATTATAATTTTCACCTTGTTGATTGTTCCAATCCTAGATGCCTTCTTCATCNAGGAAAGGAATTATAATTTTCACCTTGTTGATTGTTCCAATCCTAGATGCCTTCTTCATCAAATTCGATATCTCTACTAGTGATCATCTTATCATTTACCGAGTTGTAGAGTTTTTAGCCTTTCGATTTTGAACCATAGTTAATAAAGATGTATTTCTCACTTTCATCATCCAATTT
The DNA here is from genome assembly GCA_903798255.1 of Fraxinus quadrangulata. Lineage (NCBI taxonomy): Eukaryota > Viridiplantae > Streptophyta > Magnoliopsida > Lamiales > Oleaceae > Fraxinus > Fraxinus quadrangulata. Next base: position 18,476 of record CAIGRB010077007.1, read on the forward strand.
GCTCGTCTTTTCTTTTGTAACGTGAGAATAAGCAATTCTTCCAAAAACTCCTAGGTGCAACACAATTGACTTGAATCCACTCCAAGTTTCTTGTGGAGTCATATTTCGTAGACTTTTGGTTGGGCATCGATTAAGTAAATACACAGCACATTGCACAACTTCAACCCAAAATTCCTTTAGCAATTGCTTGGTCTTCAATATGCATCTAGCCATTTCTATGATGGTCATGTTTTTCCTCTCCATTATGCCACTTTGTTGCAGTGACATAGAAACAGTTAAAGAATGATGTACGCGCCATGTTCTTCACAAAGGTTTTTGAATTTGTTGCCAATATATTTACCAGCACGATCCGAACATAAAGCTTTGATCTTGTAGCCACTTTGATTTTCCACCATCACTTTGAAGTTCTTAAAAGTCTCAAATGCATCGAACTTTTCTCTACGCGGGAAAAATCATCAATAAATAGCATTAAATAATTATTTTTAAAAAATTATGATGGTTTGATTGTGCCACAAAGATCGTTATGCACCAATTCAAGAGGCTTTGTTGCTCAGTAACTTGTTTCTTTTGAAAAAGCCTTTCGGGATTGCTTCCCATAAAGACATCATTCACAAAGTTGATTTGGATAATTACGTGTCAGTCCCTTCACCATGTTCTTCTTTGCCAAAATATTCAAACTTCTAAAATTTAGATGTCCTAGTCTCAAATTCCATAGCCATGTTAAATCTTTGCCTCATGCATTCAAGCACTTAATTTCTCCATTTTGAATGTTCAACAAGAACATTCGTTTTTTTTTTTTTTTTTTGTCATTGGAACTCTAGCTATCAAGTTCCCATTTTGTTCTCGAAATGTTATTTGTTGATTCTCATTCGGATTTCATATCCCTTCTCCAAAAGTTGACTCAAACTCAAAATATTTATTTTCATAGAAGGAACACAATAGACATTGGAAATATATCGGTGTTCACAATTCTTCATTTGAATAAGATTTTTACCTTTTTCATGGACTTCAACCTTTTGGTGTATCTCCAAAAGTGACATGGCCATTTAATTCTTGAAGTTTCACGAAAACTGATTTGTGTCCACACGTGGTGACTTGCACCGATGTCTAAATACCAAGAATTGTTCCCTCTTTCTTGCACCTTGTATGTCGAGAGTATTGTTCCTTCTCCTTTGCCTTTTTCAACGTAATCGAACTGCTCCTCAGCATTATTATTCCTACACTCCAATGCAAAATGCCCAAGCCTTTGACAATTGTTACATTCAACTTGAGATTTGTCATATCTTCCACCATTGTTTCTTCTTTCTCCTTCTCTTTGATAATTTTGTCTTCCTCATCCTCTCGTATATGAGTCCTGATAATTTCCTTCATTGTTTGCTTAATTTCGGGAATTTCTATCTCCTTTTCCTCAACCTTTTCTACGTCCTCTTACTCTTTGGCTCCTATCGTGCTTCTATTTCTTGTCTTTCAAAGAAAGACTTGTTTTGTTCTTGTTTCTTCTTCAACAACCTCTCCTCGTGAGCTTGTAAGATGCACACAATTTCATCAATGGTCATTTCTTCCAAATCGTTCAACTTCTTGATTGCCACAACTATAAAATTGAATTTCTTATTTAAAGATCAATTTTTTTTCAATAACCTGAAGATCATTAATTTCGTTTCCATATCTTTTCATTTCATTTACAACCACCAGAACTCGTGAGGTGTAATCTAAAATTGATTCCTTCATGGAAATCCCTTCATATCCCCCCCTCAAAGATTGGAGATGGACCATTTAGACTTTGCTCGCACCTTTATAGGAGTTTTAAAGAATCTCTCATACCTGCCTTGCAGTAGTAGCATTTGAAATCTTTTGAAAGATTATATCATCAAGTACTTAATGAATCAGACTAAGAGCTTTTTGACACTTCCTGTTAGTTGCTTGTTGCAAGTCTCTTTGAGCTTGAGACAAACCTTTTTCATTTTGAAATTCAAAACCTCTCTCTACCAAGTCTCATATACCTTGATTTCCAAGAAATTCCTTTAAATGAATACACCACGTACTATAATTGTCATTTGAGAGTCGATCCATCTCTTCTTCTCACACTTCAATAACATTGCTTTGATACCACTTTGGTTGGAAACTTGGAGATGAAACCACTCTAAGAGACGAGAGGATAAATTCAAGAGAATATTCAATTTTTATTTCTTGAATTGGCTTGTTATCAAAATGCTAGAATCAAAAGCATGTTATAGACTTTACAAAGCATGTACCTAATCTAGTACACGTATTCACCGTTATTGCAGTTTTCCTCCTAAAATGATTCATGAATATATCAAAATACACGAATCAACTAGTACATGAATCTATTATACATGTATTCATTAATTAGAATATATGTATCTCAAAATGCATGAATGTTGCAAACCTAATTTATGAATCAATATAATTTATAATCAAGTTTATATTTCTAACATAGGGCTGTTATTCGAATTGGCATCCATGGGCATCTGATTGGGAGATAGGTTGGTAGGTTCCGATTCGTGATGGATTGAAGCTTAATATAAATAATTACTGCAATTTTGATTTTTCTATGGCACCTACAAGAGCAACGTTACATGGTATTGTTCTTTGATATGGGAGGTTAACAGTTTTTGTTGCTTTATTTGGGAATAACGCATCATCTTGTTTTACATGCTATTTTGTCTCGAGATAGATCATTCCGAGTTGATTGTCTTCTGTATTTTATTGTGTCATTATTATGGCAATATGATATGATTAAATACTTTGTGTGGCTTTTAAAAACTTAAAAAATTACTTATTTTTAATTTTTTGGGCACTACTTGTTTTAATATTGACTAATAAACAAATTTAATTTTATAACACTTCTAAAGCTTAGGCAAACAAGAACATCTCGCACTTCGTCATCTCCTTGTGTACAAATGAATAGTTTAGCCATGGCGGTAGCGACGACGACAATGACAGCAACAGCTTGCCATCTTTTATTATCCACTTCTCGTAACCTCCATTTTACGCCTATTACACTAACATTTTTCACGGGGCCCTCCTTATCCCTTCAATTATCTTTCCAATCCCAACACGATGCCATTGGACAAGATTTTGTCGTTAGCAACAACCTTGTCTTCGAGGAACTTCTAGAATTATAAGGTATCTTTTCTTTTCTTCATTGTATTCTTTGGTTCACACTAAAATATTAAATTTGTTATCGGCAATTAATTGTGTGACATGAACATTAGTTTTCATGCACATAGCATATTATGTTAGTTAGATTGATACATTGGACACACTGGTCAGATTCACATGCAATCCGAAGCCAAGTGACTTGATTATACCAAATTAAAATAAGTGACACGAATGCAACTGCCCTCGAAGTTGGGGTGACCTGCAACCAATAAAGACTAGCAATTAAAAGCTGGCCCTCTATTCCCACCACATAAATAGCCGTCATGGACACATGGCCTACTAGTATAGTATGCCTAGTTCGTGTTTGAACCTCATTATTTAATATTTGATTTTTTAAACTTATTTTAAATTATCTATTATTTTAATAAAATAAGTTTACGTATAAAACTCAAAACTTTTAATTACTTTTTAATTACAAATTTTGCAAAAAATAAAAAAAATTATAATTAATTTTTTAAAAAATTGGGGATCAAACGAGTTTAATGTCAATACCTAAAACTATAAACACCCTACTAATCATGTTGACGAATTCAGTCTTTATGCTTCGTGTAAAAACATTAATTTACTTTTTGGTCAATACATTTGACAAACTTTACAAGAATTTAAACCCCTGTTTATTTCTAATTTTAATGAAAATTTGGATCGTTGTTATGGGAAGTAATCGCTTTTGTTGACCAGTATAGCTCACGGAATCCATTTGTTTGAAATAAAAAAAAAATCAGAAAATCCATTCTTATATTAAAATAATGAGAAACAAATGGAACATAAATGTTAAGTTATACATGCAGTTGAAAGCATCAACAAACAAGCACATGAGTTGGTCAGTAAGTGAATATCCCATTATTATAAACCTAATAGACAAGAATAATGGTGCCTGTCAGCCTTAAATGAAAATGGGACCAAAGTGACAACCTAGTTTATAGCATTCCACGCGGGTTATTTAAATGTTTAGACATCATGGTCTCTCTCTGTTCTTCCCATACCAAAGCAAGCATTACTCATTAGCCTGCCGGCCTCCATAAATGACTCATCACTGAGCTCCTGCAGAGTTTCTATTTCAACTTTCGAATTGAATAGGCCTTATTCATCTCGAATTGCAATGGAGATTAAAGAAGGAAGATCCCTAGCTGAAACACCCACATGGGCTGTTGCCACTGTAATCACTATTCTTGTGGGCATTGGGTTTTTGATTCATGCTTCTCTGAAGAAGTTTGGAAAGGTAAAAAAAATAAAAAAACTACCCTTTTCTTACTTTTCTTTGCACCTTTTATGGCATATAGGTTTGATGGTACGTAGTATTGAACAAAACTGGATTTGAAGTTCGTTTCATAAGGTTATGACGGGTACATGGATTATAGAATCTTGACATTTATTTATTTATTTTTAAATGTGTTATCTGTGGCAGTGGGTAGATAGGACTAAAAGGAAACATCTTCTTGCTGTATTAGAGAAAATCAAGGAAGGTATATATGAACAGGTGGTCTCTATTGGTTTTATTCTATTTCCTAATGTTTTGATTAATTTGGAGTTTTTGACTGACTCATGAGATGGTGTTGTTTGGTCCAACCAGAGCTAATGCTGTTTGGACTTCTGTCATTGCTGATGGGTCATTGGACTATTTTTGTGGCCAAAATTTGTGTCAAGTCATCGGCATTAAGCAGCCGCTTCTATCCATGTGCGCCTCGGAATGAAAGAAAAAACCCAGTTATTGTTAATAACCTGGTTGGGTTAAGCTCTAATCATCTCAACTCCTCAATTTCAAGACATCTGTCTAACAATGTGGATCAAGATTTTTGCCCTGAGGTATTCATAAGATGTTGTTTATCAGTAAAGACTTGTGTCCTGGATTAGAATGTTATACTATCATATGCAGTTCCATTAATCACTTCTTAATGAATGCCATTCACAACATTGATAATGCTTTTGCTTTGAATATGAAACCATACTATTTTTTCTTTCTTATGTATATTTTGAACTCTAGGATGAGCTTATTAGTTAATAGCAGAGTGTAAATATTTGACAATTTCCTCTTGCAATGGCTTTGTGATATTGATTACAGAATTATCTTACTTGAAATCTTGAGGTTCATAGCCCGTTGAGAGTATGATGAAAATATTTTATTTGGTTCGCTTAATGTCCTCACTTTCGTTTTGTTCCCACAGCGCAGCCTCATGGCGGTGTCATAGGCATAGTATAGTCTCTTTTGACTTATTCTATGTTAACTATTCTTTGGATTGAATGCAATTGTGTGGGAGAAATATAAATAGATAGTTCTGTATTTGTAGTAATCTGTTTCACGTTTTTACAACTCCAGTGGTTGATTTTCTAATACAAGAAAATCATAAGACTATATGAAACATGCACACGAGGACCAACGAGCACAAGTGACATGTAACTGAATATGATAATGAAAAGTTATGATAACCTTTAAAGTAAACAGTGAGCTTATATGAATGAACTTATATGTATGTAATTGTTGTCTCTTGAGTTTATTGGTAGAATCCTGTAAGTCGGGGCTTGGCCACTTAATTTGAACATCCAAAATTCAATCGAGCTCTTTCTCCTTCTAGTTTTCTCCATCTTGAGAGGTTTGTAGTCTTTAGGCTGCAGAATATGAGTTCTTCACTCTAGTACTGATTAGTGATAACCACTATTGAATACTGAGATCTTGATCTCTCTTCGCTCACAAGAACATGAGACAACCAAACAAAGTGAAAGTGATACCATTTTATGAGTAAGTTATGATTCCTTGATCATATGATGTAAATAGAGTTTCTAACTCTTTGCTGTTTCCTCAAATGCATAGTTAAAAAGTCACTCAGTTTATCCCGATTTGGATTTACTTTTAGACTATAGCTGTGACACGAATGGTTGGTTATTACAACCGACTAAGTGAGAAATTATATTCAAGGTAGAAACTAAATGATAAAAGCTTTCTGTTAAACTAGATGTTATTGTGGAATTCCAAAATTAGTGCC
>CAIGRB010077030.1:14054-45178 GCA_903798255.1 Fraxinus quadrangulata
AAAAAAAAAAAAAAAAAAGTGTGCGCTGAGAAAACCATGAAAATCTATATGGTTTGAACTCAGGCAGCAAATAACATACTAATGAGCTTAAAGTCTAACCACAAAAAAAAGCAAAATATATCACTTCGAATATTATGACTTTGTTTTTAGCATTACAAATCATACCATTATTATATTAAAATTTAGAGCCAAACGGTACAACAAACATGAAAAGTAAACACACATACGCACGCACGCACGCCTGTCCATGAAACTAAGGCATGCCTTATTACATAACATAAAATATAAAACACGAGACATTTATTTCTGCCCAGGCAGTTTCTCCTTAATCTTTCCGATCACCCCCTTCTTTTCGGGATGCTGTCCTCCTTCACTATATCCGTGTTCTGTAGTTGTTGTTGTTGAAGTGTCATGTGTCCGTTCATCCCTGTGACCGCCGGGCAACTTCTCCTTTACCTTTTCTTTCAGCCCCTTCTTTCTCCTCCCTCCCATCCCATCATCCTCCGAAGACTGCACATAAATAAGAGGAAAACAAATCATCAGATAATATTTGATATCTTGTAACGGTATTCTGAATTTTTGGAGAACATGCATATATGAAAAGATTGTTTAAAGGGGAGAACGAGTAGTGTTTTACCGAGCTGGAGCTGCCAGAGCGGCGGTGATGCCCAGTTTGGCCTGCACCGGTAGTGCCGTGGCCAGCAGCTCCTGTGGTTCCGTAGCCAGTAGTTCCATGTGCACCAGTAGTGCCATGCTCCCCCATGGTACCCCCAGTCTGGCGGATAGGATTGCCATATTCATCAGTCTGGCGCATTTCTCTGCCGTATTCGTCCTTGTTCAGTGCCATTTCTTCAAATTAATTTGCAACTCTAAAATCAAACACGAAACTGTCAAACTATTTTTTTGATAACAAATAACTAACTTTACGATTTTGGTGAGTACGATGGATCAGATTTGAGTTTATATAGAAGAGAAAAAGGATGTTGATTCGAATGGCAATGGCAGGAGAGGCTTACAAGTGTTTGCATGAAGTAATCCAACCGACACGTTAGCGTATAATACAGTTTAGCGCGGCAAAGTCTTATGACGACGTGTGTTGCTGTCGGCAATTGGGATACGCTTGTCGATCAAACAAAAATTTGTCACCCATTACCGCGTATTTCTGCCGGATAAGATAAACGAAATGGAAGTTTAGCCCTGATTGCTTCGGATAAGATACAGAATTGTAAATATTTTGATAAAAGTTGTATATGGTTAAAATTAATTTTGATTTTAATTTTAATTAATTTTTAGTTGAATCACAAGACGATATATTAATGTGCGGATGAAAATTTGAGATAAGTGTGACACGACATGACTAGATTGGATGTCTCTTCCAACGTCAACAATATTATCTTATATGCGATATGGATGGACTTTTGGCTTAGCTTGCTGTTGCTTTTACGAAAATTAATTTTGACTGTGTTGAAGAAAAAATAACTTTGGGAAAAACTGGGAAGATGTTTGATATACATTTGTTTCAGAATTATGGTAAGTCTCAAAATTGTAATTCCATCGTTTCGTAAACAAAAACTTTATTATTGTGTATGTATATAGTGTGTTAATTGTGGTAAGTGACTCGACTTTTGGTCGACATGAATCAAATTATGCCCTTTCTGGGTAAAAAAAAAAAAAGAATATAGTGGTACCATTTTGTCATTTTTTAAAATTGTCGAATGTTTGACTTTTGATCAATTAACGGATTTTTGGATAAAAACATCCGAAAGTTCTAATTCATATTTTTGTAAGATTTAGGATGCATTTTCTATTATTTTAAGATTTGAACTAGACCTTAAAAAACAAATCTTCCCATGTAACATTGTTTATCGTAGTTGATAAGCGTCTTTTATACGCAAATTCGGGCTTCTAAACATGAATATTTATTTTTAAATTGAGCAAATATCTATCTAGTTTAATATAAATTATGTTATAGTCGCTATTTGGTAGAAATTAAAATTAATTTTTTAATAGATTTTGATGAAATTTGTGATTGAAAATTTGTAGATTCTATGAAATATGTAATTAAAAATAATTATTGATTTAATTTAGATTTTAATCAATTTTTTTAGCGATACTAAACATGGACTTAATTGCAGGAAAAGTCTCGACTTGAGTACAGTTGACGCAAAGAAAGGCGTTTTTGAGCATAAATAGAGTTGATTAAGATTAATGGAAGATTAACATGATCAATTGGAAAAAAAAATCACAACTTTCGAGAGTTACATCTGACATTTGAATAGTTTGGAGACTCAATTGTTTAATTTCAAAACTTGAGACCTGTCAATTACGGATGTTTGTGGATGATAAAGATCAAACTCTGATATCTAAAGATGTAGGACCCATGGTACAAATAAGAGGGAACTTGAGATGGACCAAATAAGAAAGTCAGGGACCAAGTTGAACATGTATCAAAAGGTTGTGCCTTGAAACTTAAGGGAAACTGGCTGCGATCGCAAGGGTAACATATTACTCACCAGCACGACAAACAGCAATGTCGTGTACAATTCCATCAGTTCGATTTAGTTTCTTAATTTGATACAACTTCTACTTGAAAAGCAATTAAGACACGAAATTTTATTTAATTTTCGGACTACAAGTACAATTTTCATCTATCATTCAAGGAAGGAAGCCTTGATAAAAAAATGTATATTCTATACAAGTTTTGATGAAGCTTTTTATATACAAAACGCAACTCTTATACATAAATTTTGCATCATTACTTGATGATTGAAGAAGGAGAATTCAAAAACATCAATCAAGAACTATTGAAGAGATTCAAAACTTCAAGATTGTTTTAAATTACCTTTCTAGGCTTTAATTTCGAGTGATATATATTATGTCAATTTGATTTGTATTTTTGTAATCATGTATGATGATAGGCTAATTGTATAGATGCTATAAGAATACAATGAATCTATGTTTTGATATTCTAATGTTAATTTTCCTATTTTAACTTTTAAGTATATTTTTAGTTTTGAATATTGTCACGATTTTAATGCTTTTCAATTAATCGACTACTAGTTAAATTGATTTGTGATTCTATTTCATTCAAGAGAAATAATAGAAACTACTATACTCAATAAGATTATTGTGAAGTTCAATTGAAAATAGACAACGTTATATTTTACATGATAGAATTAAATATTTTTGCAAGGGTCACATTTAAAAAGAAATATAATTCTACCAAGGAAATATCATTTAATTAGGATCATTGATCTTAAAATCTGAATAAATTTTATATTACTTTTGAAATATTAAAACGAATGAATATAAAGGGATACGAAGTCCTAGTACTTTCAATTATTTGCATTCATATGGATAAATTTTATATTGCTTTTGTCACATTTCGCAAGCAATGTTCAGTGTTGGAATGCAAAGAGTGGATCTCTAGATACATTCTGCGTTTGTTATTTTTATTTTCCTAGGGAGCCTCAGAAGGTGGAATGCTATCCCTGTTGTTTCTACAATCTAGAATGTCTCTGTCGAATGTTCGACAGAATTACCTTGAATAATAGTAAGTAGATGGATCAACAGGATCGCAGTATTAATTCGAGCCCACCGAATGCACGATGTTTCCTTAAAACGAATTTGCTGCCTTCAAAAGGTGCTAAAGGCGTCCAGCAATCGTTTCCCAGGATAGAACGAATTTCGTCTCCTACGGAAGCAGCACAGCAATCTGCAGGAGTTCCAACGAACTCAATGAAGTGTATTTACTTCGAAATGAATATCAGAACGAGAGAGAGAGGATAAGATTCAATGCTGAGAATAAACGCAATGAAAATGGTGTAATTTTTCTGGCTGCGGGGCAGGCTATTTATAGACTTGTTCGTGGCCATTCGAACAACCTTCAAACCCTTTCAGAACAGTCGTCACTGTTCAGACAGTCCCCCAAAACGAACAGACAGCAAGGTTCGTTTAACATTCGACTGTTTAGACAGTTAACAGTCGGCTGTTAACAGTCGGCTGTTTAGACTGTTAACAGTCAATCCAGAAAATTACTCGAAAGATACGCCAACAAAAAATTAATATCATTAATTACCCAAGAATTTGATTAATAACAATTTGGCCCAAAAATTTAAATAAATTTTGTCCAAAAAATTAATATAGTCTAAGAACCGAACCGCCCGACCAACCGGACCGGACTCGGACTCGGACACGGGCACGTGCTCGTGTCGTGCCGAGCTGAGCCGAGCCGGCCGGACGGCGGCGGCGCGCGCGTGTGGGGTTAGGACCGAACCCAATAGGATATAGGTCTCCTCCCTTTCAAAGACTATTGGTACCCCTTGGGGCCCAAACCCAATTCCCAACCTTACACTATATAAACCACACAAAAGTTTCATAGCTTTCCTATGTGGGACAAGTGTATGAGAATTTTTTCCAGAAAAATCAAATTCTTCACTATTTCAAGTGGGTTACTTTGACATTAAATATTTCATTCAATACTAAATGGTTTTCGATAAATAAATATATCACGTTAATCCTTTTACGGAGTAGAACGTGAATATGCTAGGTCCCGTTAAAAATAAGGAACGGGTCCCACTGAAATTTGGGCTCAAAGTTGACCCATTTCACTATATATAAACCATTTTTCCAACAATCCCCCACATGAATGAAATGTCGGCATTTTTTATTTCTCTTCCAAACAACAACATCTGATATTTTATTCGAAGAAAAAATTGAAGAAAACTGCATCGGGATAAGTAGCCAAAGACTTTGAACTTTCCTTAGTAAAATCTATCGGATGTACTTAGCCAATCAGTAGCAAGATGCTTTGAACAGTCAGCTGTTCGTGTACACCTAGACAATAGAAGTCACACAGTATCCTTCGAACACAATTGGTTCTCACGTTTGTGTCCATTTTGGCCTTGGACACCTCCTGGTTCATGAGTGATTTTAGAGAATTTATCGTCCTATAAATCTCTTAGAAGCGGCCCCTTCTCACCCACATAGGTGATTTCCATAAAGAATATTCTGCTATATTCCACTTGGACGAATCAAGATATAGAAATCATTAAAAGCGTAACTTATCCTATTTCGCGGCAGTTATGCACTTTCTCATCATAGGAATAGGTAGGAAAATTTTTCCCAGTGCGTACTAAGTTTTTTCACAGTTCGGTTGTCCCATTGAACCTAGATTTTGGGATCTCCAGTCAACTAGGTTGGGTTGCCACCATGAAAACTTTTTGATTCTTTTATCAGTTTTAATCCCATCCCCTTCGATGAACTTTCGACTTGCTCTCTCGTTAAGCCTTTAGTTAGCGGATCCGCAATATTCTCTTTTGATTTCACATAATCTATAGAGATAATACCAGTAGAGAGCAATTGTCTAATGGTATTGTGTCTACGACGTATATGTCGAGATTTACCATTATACATAGCATTCTGTGCCCTACCAATTGCTGATTGACTATCACAATGGATACATATAGCAGGCACAGGTTTTGTCCAACATGGAATATCTTCTAGGAAATTTCGTAGCCATTCGGCTTCTTCACCAGCTTTGTCTAACGCAATGAATTCTGATTCCATTGTTGATCTAGCTATACATGTTTGTTTTGAAGATTTCCATGACACTGCAGCACCTCCAAGTGTAAATACATATCCACTTGTCGACTTGGAGTCTTTAGTATCTGATATCCAATTTGCATCACAGTATCCTTCAAGTACTGCTGGATATTTCGAATAGTGCAATCCAAAGTTTTTGGTATGTTTCAAATACCCTAAAACTCTAACAATTGCCTTCCAGTGCTCAGTACTTGGATTACTCGTATATCGACTTAGCCTACTAATTGAGTAAGCAATATCAGGTCGAGTGCAGTTCATTACATACATTAAACTGCCAATAATACGTGAGTATTCCAGTTGAGACTTACTATCACCAGTATTGGAAACAAGATGCATACTTGGATCCATAGGTGTTTTCATAGGGATAATGTTATAATTCTTGAATTTATCAAGAATCTTCTCAATGTAGTGTGTTTGAGATAAAATGAGACCATCAGATGTTCTAGAAATTTTAATTCCTAATATAACATCGGCTATTCCCAAATCCTTCATATCAAACTTACTTGTCAACATACTTTTAGTAGTTTGAATTATGGTATTATTGTTACCCATAATCAGCATGTCATCTACATATAAACATACCATGACATATCCGTTTTGAGTGCTTTTGACATATACACATTTGTCACACTCGTTAATTTTGAAACCATTTGACATCATTACGGTGTCAAATTTTTCATGCCATTTTTTAGGAGCCTGTTTTAATCCATAAAGGGATTTAACAAGTCGACACACTTTCTTTTCTTGTCCTGGGGCCACAAAACCTTCAGGTTGCTCCATATAAATTTCTTCATCTAATTCACCATTTAGGAAGGCTGTCTTAACATCCATTTGATGTATATTCAAGCCATTCAAAGCTGCTATCGCAATAAGCATCCGTATCGAAGTAATCTTTGTTACTGGTGAATATGTATCGAAATAATCAAGACCTTCCTTTTGCTTGTAGCCTTTAGCGACAAGTCTAGCTTTATATTTGTCAATTGAACCATCCGCTTTCATTTTCTTTTTGAAAATCCATTTACACCCCAATGGTTTATTACCGGGTGGAAGGTCTACTAATTCCCATGTATGATTTTGTAGTATGGATTCAATTTCACTGTTAACTGCTTCTTTCCAAAAAGAAGCTTCGGTTGATGACATAGCCTCTTTAAAAGTTTGAGGTTCATTTTCTAGTAAATATGTTAGAAAATCAGGCCCAAATGAGGTTGTCGTCCTAGCCCTCTTACTGCGTCTAGGTCCTTCTTCATTTATAGATTCTTGATCTACAGCCTCATTATTATCACGAGGTCTTTTTAGTGAATTTGATTCACTTTGCAAGTTATAAGGAAAAACATTTTCGAAAAATGTAGCATCCCTCGATTCAATAATTGTATTAACATGCACGTCAGGTATTTCAGACTTATGTACTATAAATCTATATGCACTACTATGATAGGCATAACCGATGAATACACAGTCAATGGTTTTAGGTCCTATCTTAACCTTTTTAGGTTTAGGAACCGCTACTTTAGCCAAACATCCCCATACCTTTAAATATTTGTAGCTAGGTTTGTGACCTTTCCATAATTCATAAGGTATCTTGTGCGTTTTTCGATGTGGCAATTTGTTGAGAATATAATTGGCAGAAAGCAAAGCTTCCCCCCACAAGTTCTTCGGTAATCCAGAACTTATCAACATAGCATTCATCATCTCCTTCAATGTTCGATTTTTGCGTTCGGCAATGCCATTAGATTGAGGAGAATAAGGCGCAGTAGTTTGATGAATAATTCCATGTTCCGAACAGAATTGTTCAAACGGAGAATCATATTCACCACCTCTATCACTTCTTATTGCCTTAATCTTTTTGCTAAGTTGATTTTCAACTTCTAATTTATAGTGTTTAAACACTTCAATTGCTTCGTCTTTGCTTTTGAGTAAATACACATAGCAATATCGAGTGCAATCATCGATAAAAGTGATAAAATACTTATTACCGCCTCTAGTTTGTACAAACTTTAAATCACATATATCGGTGTGAATTAAATCTAAAGGTTCGGTACTTCTTTCGACAGAACGAAAGGGTAAACGAGCCATTTTTGCTTCTATACATATATCACATTTGTGATTAGGATCTAAATCGCACTTTGGTAATAAATCCAATTTGATTAGTCTACGCAAAGTATTATTATTTATATGTCCTAATCGTTCATGCCAAATATTAAATGACTCAAGTAAGTAAGAAGAAGATGTAATTTTATTCATAGGAGGTACAATAGTCATTACATTCAACTTAAAGAGCCCCTCATTTAGGTAACCCTTTCCTACAAACATATCATTCTTTGTAAGTACAAATTTGTCCGAAACAAATACTAGCTTAAACCCGTTCTTACTTAACAGAGAACCAGATACCAAATTCTTTCGAATATCGGGCACATGAAGAACTTCATTCAAAGTGAGCTCCTTTCCACTTGTCATTTTCAGCACGATCTTTCCATGTCCTTCAACCTTGGAAGATGAAGAGTTTCCCATGTAGAGTTGTTCATCATTATCCATTGCTTTGTAGGTAGAGAACATCCCGCGGTTTGAGCATATGTGACGAGTTGCTCCAGTATCCACCCACCATTCCTTAGTGTTTCCAACTAAGTTGCATTCGGAAACAACCGCTGAAAGATTCATGTCTTGTACCTTGTCAGAAAGGTTGTCATGTTCTGTTACGTTAGCTTGTGGAGGTTTTCCCTTAGCATTCCTTGGCTTCCGACAGTCCTTGGATCGATGTCCCGCCTTGCCACAATTGTAACAGTTGCCTTTGAATTTCTTAGAAGCTTTTGAAGAACCAGTTTGTCCTTCGCCATTGTGCTTCCTCTTTTTGCTAGTCTTTAAGCCTCCTTCCACAATGTTGGCCTTTGATTCCAACGAATTAGATGCACCATTTCTCTTTTCAGATTTGCGATTGTCTTCTTCTATTCTTAACCGGACAATGATATCTTCAAGTTTCATTTCCTTCCGCTTATGCTTTAGGTAATTCTTGAAGTCCTTCCAGGAAGGCGGTAACTTCTCAATCAGTGCAGCAACTTGAAATGATTCACTAAGTGTCATTCCTTCAGCATGGATGTCACTGAGTATAATTTGAAGTTCTTGAACTTGGGATATGACGGTCTTGTTATCAACCATTTTGTAATCCAAAAACCGACCAACAATGAATTTCTTCGTGCCGGCATCTTCAGTTTTGTACTTGGTGTCCAAGGATTCCCACAGTTCTTTTGCAGACTTCGCATTGCAGTACACATTATATAATGTGTTGTCCAGTCCGTTGAGTACATAGTTTCTACACAAGAAATCGGAATGTTTCCATGCATCAACCGCAGCCAATTTCTCAACATCAGAATCTTTCTCGGAGTATGGAGGCGCATCTTCTTTGAGAAATTTTGCCAAACTTAATGTTGTCAGATAAAAAAGCATTTTCTGTTGCCAACGCTTGAAATCTGACCCATTAAATTTTTCTGGTTTTTCTATACTACTACTAGGAAGTGTAGTACCAGGAGTTGTCATTTCTGAAACAGAATCAGAAGATCAACGAGAAGGAGTAGAAACAGAATAAATTTACTAAAAAAAAGAAATTCGTTTTAAGATTGTTGTTTCTACAATCTAGAATGTCTCTGTCGAATGTTCGACAGAATTACCTTGAATAATAGTAAGCAGATGGATCAACAGGATCGCAGTATTAATTCGAGCCCACCGAATGCACGATGTTTCCTTAAAACGAATTTGCTGCCTTCAAAAGGTGCTAAAGGCGTCCAGCAATCGTTTCCCAGGATAGAACGAATTTCGTCTCCTACGGAAGCAGCACAGCAATCTGCAGGAGTTCCAACGAACTCAATGAAGTGTATTTACTTCGAAATGAATATCAGAGAAAGAGAGAGAGGATAAGATTCAATGCTGAGAATAAACGCAATGAAAATGGTGTAATTTTTCTGGCTGCGGGGCAGGCTATTTATAGACTTGTTCGTGGCCATTCGAACAACCTTCAAACCCTTTCAGAACAGTCGTCACTGTTCAGACAGTCCCCCAAAACGAACAGACAGCAAGGTTCGTTTAACATTCGACTGTTTAGACAGTTAACAGTCGGCTGTTTAGACTGTTAACAGTCAATCCAGAAAATTACTCGAAAGATACGCCAACAAAAAATTAATATCATTAATTACCCAAGAATTTGATTAATAACAATTTGGCCCAAAAATTTAAATAAATTTTGTCCAAAAAATTAATATAGTCACCGAACCGAACCGACCGGACTCGGACACGTGCTCGTGCCCGGCCGGACGGCGGCGGCGCGCGCGTGTGGGGTTAGGACCGAACCCAATAGGATATAGGTCTCCTCCCTTTCAAAGACTATTGGTACCCCTTGGGGCCCAAACCCAATTCCCAACCTTACACTATATAAACCACACAAAAGTTTCATAGCTTTCCTATGTGGGACAAGTGTATGAGAATTTTTTCCAGAAAAATCAAATTCTTCACTATTTCAAGTAGGTTACTTTGACATTAAATATTTCATTCAATACTAAATGGTTTTCGATAAATAAATATATCACGTTAATCATTTTACGGAGTAGAACGTGAATATGCTAGGTCCCGTCAAAAATAAGGAACGGGTCCCACTGAAATTTGGGCTCAAAGTTGACCCATTTCACTATATATAAACCATTTTTCCAACAATCCCTACTAGCGATGGCCCTTCCACTTGGCACCGTCGGATCACTAAAGTCGACTTTCGTCCCCGCTCGACGAGTGAGTCTTGCAGTCAAGCTCTCTTCTGCCTTTGCACTCGAGGGCCAAGATCCAATTAATCAATCGACGAATCCATGCTGCGTAACCTGGCAAAGGGGAAAGGGCCGTGCCTGAATTTAGACCGGACCAAACTCTTCTTTGTTTGTGCAAGGTTCGCTCAACGTTGTGAAAAGTTATTTCTATAATGTTCAATGTGTCTTTGCCGAAACATCTTTTTGCAATGCTCACTGAATATTGCAAAAGGTTTCGAATTTTGTAACGCTCATTGATGTTATCAAAAGTTTTATACTTTGCATCGTTTTTTCAAAGTTGTTAAAAAACGTATTTATTACAACGTTCATTGACTGTTGCTAAACTCAATTTTGCAGTGTTCTTGTGAAGAATTTAGTTTTTTACAACATTCATTGACCGTTGTTAAAATTGGTTTATAGTAACGTTCTTTAATTATTGTTGAAACTCTTACATCAACATTGATGGATTGTTTCAAAGTATAATATTTACCAACGTACTTTGCACAATTGTATTAATCCGCACCAAATACCATAAAAAACCCAATTAATAAAAAACATTAAAAACCAATGTTGAAAATCGACCCGATCATCGACTCGAAAAAAGTGAAGGATCAAGGGTCAAAAGGTTCAACCGAGATCGAACCGGAATCGAACTGGATGTAGTAAATATAAACAAAAATAATAAAATACTATGAAAACAATAATTTTTTTACTTTTCATATTAATAATTTAAAATAAATCTATCTTTGTTAATCGGGTGTGTTTGAGCCATATTATTTTGAAAGAATGTATTTTGGAATAGTAGATTGATGGAAAATGTGTGGTTGAAAAAGAAGGAAAAGTTATTGATGTGGTGGAAAATATTATTTTATTGAAAAATGTGTGGTTGAAAATGAGTAGAAGAATGAGAATGAAAAAATAATCTGTACCAAACAGGGGCTTATTGTGAATAATAATCATAAATGTGATGGTGAATGGTTATGGTTTCGTATACTACAATGTTCAGTGAGGGCAATTCTAGTTTAGCAGCGCCCTTATTCTGACAGCATTTTAGCATCCTATGTACACGATGAGTTGATTATCTGATATGAAGAAGAAAAATAAACAGTTACTGGGGTCAAAGATATGGATTTCAGGGTGGTGGCAGGATCATTGTTGCATCTTTAACATCTGTTCACACACATGTAGATTTGAAAAAAATTCATGGTCATTATTGTTTAGGTGCCTTCTATACAAAATTTGTTTCATATANATTTGAAAATTAAATAAATAAAATGATGAAGGTGAATATTACAATTTAATTAGTTGAGATTCGAAATCAAATTAGCTAATTAGACATACATTTGGAAAATGATTTTGATAGGCATTTTAATATTTTTTGTTGTGCAACTATCCCCCATTGTAAGTTTAAGAAACCATTGGAGAGAAGAGTATCTATAAAATGCACTATCCCACATTATGAAATCATTTGAGAGAAGTGTATCTATAAAATAAGCATGAAATCCAATAATTTTCTATGAGCCTTTTAATTGTAATTTATAAAAGTCCATTCACGAAGTTAAATTTTTTAATCTAAAAAAAAAAAATCAGGAAAACCGCTTAAAACCGGGACCGGTTCACTAAAGTTTGAATCGATCGATTTAATGAGTTTTGAACGATTTTGTCATAATTAATTAACCGGCATGATTTGGCCCAATTTTGGGCCCGATTCCCGAATTTTACCTGTCGAACTGGCCTGACCGATTTTGACAACATTAGTAAAAACCCAATTCACAAAATTTCCGAACGATTGCCCATCTAATGCTATTCTCTTCCAACATCCAATTCACTCTTCGCTTTATTCATCTCCTGCATCTAACGTACCAGAGGAAAACTCATTTCTCATGCACGACCAGCTATAGAAAAACCGTCATGAATGCTTTGTATGATGGGGGAAATTAATTTTAAATGTACTCCGCTTCGACCCAACATCAACATATTTATTTTAGTAAACATATGTTAATTCTAATATGACATCACAACACAATTTAACTTCAATTTATTTGTTCACTGCTAATTAATTTAAATTATTAGTCACTACTAATCAGATTTTGTTTTTGACATTTGATATATTTTTCACTAATCAATTTTGTTAAATCCGACCTCCAAGATCGTTAAGTAGTTTGTTGTATACATTAAGCTCATGTCTATTTAAACTCAAATATTTGAAATCAACTCGTATTAGCATGCATATCGCTGCGTTCGAGAGGAACATATTGATTAAAAATTCCTTATATATTTGTACAAATAATCAATCAAAACAAGTAAAATATCTTCACGTCCACCAATTCCACTAATGCCTTTTAGCTTCACCCCCTAATTCATTTATTAATAGGAGAAACCACATGTAAAGTTAACTAACCCGCTGACCAAATATTACTAATGATGTACTTTCTTAACTCGATACTGTAGTTGATAAAACAAGAATATAAAAAATACATGCTCAGAGGATGAGAGTCTGAAAGAGGAGGAAGGCTCAAAACAATTCATATTTCAAATATTTCCTCAAAGAAAAAGATTAAACACTTCCAATTCTTATCAGGGTTAGCAACCTTATCGGGCCCTTCTTATGGAATTGCTAAAGAAAAAAGTGGAGTACAAATGGGAAGAGGTCCATCGACAAGCCTTTAAGAAAATAAAGGAAACCTTAGCGAACGTCCCAATGATGATTGCTCCAATAGCAGGTAAGGAACTTAAGCTATATCTTGCTTTCAAATATAAGTATCCTACAAAGAGACTCCCGAGAGCCAGAAGTATTAAAGGAACGTCGAGGGTTCTGTTTTTCTTTTAATGGGAGTTCTAGGTATCGATTTATATGGTTCTAATGAACCAACATTAAATTTAGAAATATTAGCCAATCAATCCTATCCTCTGTGGCCTTGGAAATAATATTTTATATTGGGTTTTTTATTGCTTTTGCTATTAAATTATCGATTATACCCCTATATACATGGTTACCAGATGACTCCCACCGTATGAAAGCAAATACTCTAACCACTGAATTAAATAGGTCATTTATCATCCCAAAGATAACCAAATGGACCTTTACTTGTCTCTCCCTTCTATCAATGGATAGAAGGAAAAAATAGAAACTCGTTCATTCTTTTTCTGGTAAATCAAAATGAGCAAATTCTGATTCTTAATTCTATAGGGTTTGAATAAAAATTCACAAAAAATCCAAATATTTAAAAATAGTATCAAGAATGATTGAAAAAGTGAAAATAAGACCATATATAATTTGATCATTATGAACAAATCCAAAATTTTTGTAGATAAAGCCAATCATTAGTTCCCAATCGTGGAATTAATGGAATCCGATACATAAATTCGTTTATAAAAAATTGAAAAAACTTTTACGAACTATATTAAGTCTGCACGTGAAATATCCAGAACGTTCGTACAACAGTATCCACAACCCGAACTCCGTAGCAAGAAATGAAATCTCATTAAAAAGAATCCTTCGCATAAATTATTGGGTAAATTAATCATTTATCCTTCAAAGTCTGACATATATCGAAATAGTGCCAGCACAGGATGATCAAAATGATCAATAAAAGCCAATCTACTATATGCTAGTAAAATTCTCAAAAGCTTAGATACACGAGCAGAGAAAAATTGTTCAGCACTGTACATACACCAAAAAGTCTAGACATCATATTATGCTACCGCACAAGACAAAATTGTAATTTACAAATAGTCCCAATTAAAAACTCTTTCCAAAAAAGAGAAGACATTATATGCTACGCACAAAATAAAATTGCAATTCGCAAATAGTTACCGAATAAAAACTTTAAAAATTGACTAATCAACAAATTTATTGCAAAGATGATTATCCCAAATGAGTTCTCGATTGTTTCCTATATTTTCTTTATTGCAAAGATGATTATCCCAAATGAGTTCCCGATTATTTCCTCTATTTTCATTGGATTGACTAAAGAAACGAAGTAGTTAACGTCGGCGACACGATTACACGCAAAATTAAAGAAAATGACCCAAAAAATAATTGAAATATTTAACCGACAAGACTATATTTTATAAGAGCCAAGAATAAAATATAATGCAAATCAAGAGGCAGAAAAAAGTAGCTAAAACAATCACATTACTATTAGAAAGGCCAAACAAACTGTCTACTGCTCATAACAGTAGATTGCATTACAAGGTTGACTCACAAACACAAGAACATACCCATATATAAAATTAAGGCATGTTTTATTACAGAAACTTAAAGACGTAAATTTAAAGACACAAGCATAAAACATCTTTTGGAACACACACAATGATGCCTCTTAACGGCCACCAGGCAGCTTCTCCTTAATCTTTTCCATCATTCCCTTCTTCTCCTGCTGCTGCTGCCCTTCACCATATCCATATCCTCCTCCTTGAGCAGTGGTGGTTTGAGTACCGTACGCCTGCTCCTCCTTGTGACCGCCAGGCAATTTCTCCTTTATCTTGTCTTTCAAACCCTTCTTCCTTCTCCCTCCCATCCCATCATCCTCTGATGACTGCATAATCCCCCCAAAAATTGTTAAAACGTTATATAAGTTCTCGAAAATAAAAAGCATGTACCAGAAAATAGTTATTGCATACCGAGCTGCTGGAGCTGCCAGAGCGGCGGAGATGGCCCTGTCCATGTTGCTGCCCAGCTAGGCCAGCATCAAGTCCCCCTGGGGCAATTCCACCCTGAGTTCCATGAGCTCCGGTGGTTCCAAGACCAGTTCCTTGTTGGCCCGAGTTAGGACCCCCAGTGTGGCGAACAGGGTTGCCATATTCATCAGTCTGGCGCATTTTGTTTCCGTACTCTGCCATTTCTTCAAATTTCGAGCGTGTATCAAAGTTCCCGAGTAAACAAGTACTTTTATTTCTGATATATATTGTAGTATTGCAATGGATGAGAGAAGGGTTCGCGCACGACGTTTATATAGGAGAAAAAGCGTTCTAGAAACGTACAGGATTTGAAAAGCGAATGGCAGGAGAGGCTTCCAAGTGTTGCATGAATTAAAGCAGATGACACGTTAGGGTTTTGAAATTTCAGCGTGGCAAAGTAGCCTGACGACGTGTGTGTCTCTGTCGGCTATTCGGATAAGCCTCATCTTATAGGAGGTGACATCTCTCCGCGTATTACTCCTCCAAAGAAGATAACAATTTGGAAGTTCTTTTTCACAATCTGAACAAGAATTTTTACAAAAATCTAAAGTATAATTAACACTTTATCATACATTTCATCCTACGTATAATTTTATCAAGTTTTCAATCATGCATTTGTTATTTTTTATCAAAATTTACTAAACTCAAAATTTTAACTACACCAAACAAGGCCAAGTTTTATGGAATTGGATCGAGACTAAAGTTTAAAGCCTATGAAGTTATTGTTAATAAGTCTCTATTTAGTTGAGTTAAAAAATTGATAAAAATATAAATTAAATTTTAAAAATTAATTTTTAATGAGATCCACAACTTTTCAACTATACGTTTTCTTAACTTTTATTAAAATATATTAAATGAAAATTCTTCTTATTGAAAAATAATGATGCTTATCGAAAATTGAAATTCTTAATCAATAAAGGAACAATATCACCATTTTGTTCAATAAAATTTCGAAGTGGATGATTGACTCATTCAATATTAAAAATAATAAAATATATTTCTTTTAGCAAAACCAAACAATAATTCACTATAAACTAATAGTTCAATGGGATTTGTTCTAACTGGTCTCTCGAACAACCAAAGTACTAATGACCTCCATTTAAAATTAATTAATTCTGCAATTCCTGTCTATCCTTCTTTTTAGTTCACGACTTATAAGATTTCATATTTTCATATTATAGTTGCAATAAAAAATAATCACATATAAGGAACATGCAGTACAACATGGTAAATTCCTAAGAAAAATATCCACGAATCTCACGAGTAAATATNTTTATTGCAAAGATGATTATCCCAAATGAGTTCTCGATTGTTTCCTATATTTTCTTTATTGCAAAGATGATTATCCCAAATGAGTTCCCGATTATTTCCTCTATTTTCATTGGATTGACTAAAGAAACGAAGTAGTTAACGTCGGCGACACGATTACACGCAAAATTAAAGAAAATGACCCAAAAAATAATTGAAATATTTAACCGACAAGACTATATTTTATAAGAGCCAAGAATAAAATATAATGCAAATCAAGAGGCAGAAAAAAGTAGCTAAAACAATCACATTACTATTAGAAAGGCCAAACAAACTGTCTACTGCTCATAACAGTAGATTGCATTACAAGGTTGACTCACAAACACAAGAACATACCCATATATAAAATTAAGGCATGTTTTATTACAGAAACTTAAAGACGTAAATTTAAAGACACAAGCATAAAACATCTTTTGGAACACACACAATGATGCCTCTTAACGGCCACCAGGCAGCTTCTCCTTAATCTTTTCCATCATTCCCTTCTTCTCCTGCTGCTGCTGCCCTTCACCATATCCATATCCTCCTCCTTGAGCAGTGGTGGTTTGAGTACCGTACGCCTGCTCCTCCTTGTGACCGCCAGGCAATTTCTCCTTTATCTTGTCTTTCAAACCCTTCTTCCTTCTCCCTCCCATCCCATCATCCTCTGATGACTGCATAATCCCCCCAAAAATTGTTAAAACGTTATATAAGTTCTCGAAAATAAAAAGCATGTACCAGAAAATAGTTATTGCATACCGAGCTGCTGGAGCTGCCAGAGCGGCGGAGATGGCCCTGTCCATGTTGCTGCCCAGCTAGGCCAGCATCAAGTCCCCCTGGGGCAATTCCACCCTGAGTTCCATGAGCTCCGGTGGTTCCAAGACCAGTTCCTTGTTGGCCCGAGTTAGGACCCCCAGTGTGGCGAACAGGGTTGCCATATTCATCAGTCTGGCGCATTTTGTTTCCGTACTCTGCCATTTCTTCAAATTTCGAGCGTGTATCAAAGTTCCCGAGTAAACAAGTACTTTTATTTCTGATATATATTGTAGTATTGCAATGGATGAGAGAAGGGTTCGCGCACGACGTTTATATAGGAGAAAAAGCGTTCTAGAAACGTACAGGATTTGAAAAGCGAATGGCAGGAGAGGCTTCCAAGTGTTGCATGAATTAAAGCAGATGACACGTTAGGGTTTTGAAATTTCAGCGTGGCAAAGTAGCCTGACGACGTGTGTGTCTCTGTCGGCTATTCGGATAAGCCTCATCTTATAGGAGGTGACATCTCTCCGCGTATTACTCCTCCAAAGAAGATAACAATTTGGAAGTTCTTTTTCACAATCTGAACAAGAATTTTTACAAAAATCTAAAGTATAATTAACACTTTATCATACATTTCATCCTACGTATAATTTTATCAAGTTTTCAATCATGCATTTGTTATTTTTTATCAAAATTTACTAAACTCAAAATTTTAACTACACCAAACAAGGCCAAGTTTTATGGAATTGGATCGAGACTAAAGTTTAAAGCCTATGAAGTTATTGTTAATAAGTCTCTATTTAGTTGAGTTAAAAAATTGATAAAAATATAAATTAAATTTTAAAAATTAATTTTTAATGAGATCCACAACTTTTCAACTATACGTTTTCTTAACTTTTATTAAAATATATTAAATGAAAATTCTTCTTATTGAAAAATAATGATGCTTATCGAAAATTGAAATTCTTAATCAATAAAGGAACAA
The DNA here is from genome assembly GCA_903798255.1 of Fraxinus quadrangulata. Taxonomy (NCBI): domain Eukaryota; kingdom Viridiplantae; phylum Streptophyta; class Magnoliopsida; order Lamiales; family Oleaceae; genus Fraxinus; species Fraxinus quadrangulata. The sequence goes on from CAIGRB010077030.1 coordinate 32,148, forward strand.
TATCACCATTTTGTTCAATAAAATTTCGAAGTGGATGATTGACTCATTCAATATTAAAAATAATAAAATATATTTCTTTTAGCAAAACCAAACAATAATTCACTATAAACTAATAGTTCAATGGGATTTGTTCTAACTGGTCTCTCGAACAACCAAAGTACTAATGACCTCCATTTAAAATTAATTAATTCTGCAATTCCTGTCTATCCTTCTTTTTAGTTCACGACTTATAAGATTTCATATTTTCATATTATAGTTGCAATAAAAAATAATCACATATAAGGAACATGCAGTACAACATGGTAAATTCCTAAGAAAAATATCCACGAATCTCACGAGTAAATATTATTAATCATAGAAGAAGGAAACAATTGTCTCAAGTTTAAGGCATTACAAAAATTTCTATACCGCTCAGAAATTAAATTGAAAAACCAAAAACTAAACACAAATCAAAAGAAACTAAAACTCCCCTCGTATTAGCCCTTTTGAGTTGTTTAGGAGTGAAAATGAGTACGCAGTCCATTTTAGCGCCGAGATGCAAGATATTGAACACGAATTGCTCCGCAAGGAAAATATTCTTATTTTCACGTCAAGGTCAAGATGCAACTTCTATCAATGAGATACCTTTCAAGCATCAGTTTTATTTCTTCAATCTTTGCTGTAGCCTCCCAGGAATCTAGCTTAATGTAATTTTTTGGTGCGTTCAAGGTTAGGAAAAACAGTTTATGCTCGTGAACTATATTGGGACGGTTTTTTCTCCATAGTGCATCAGTGAATTTCTTGTATTTCATTACCTAATTGATAAAAAAACACAGATATTGAAATTTTCCAAAAGCACACAGAGAATCTCAAGTATATTTACTCAAATCTTTTCTACATCCAATAAAGAAAGTATCTTCTTTCCAAGTATGAAAACATTTTATTATAATTCAATATAACCCATTTTTTTCATTTCATATGCTAGATTGCAGTGTCGATTATTATTCATATGGAAAGATATATAACCAGAGAATGCACATAACTAAGTGATTAAGCTCGTTAGCAATGTAAGAATCATCTGCCTTAATAAGAACTCAGAGACTTTTCTTGAGCTTCTTAAAAAAACACACTTAACAGAAATTCGAACCTACTTTATTAATAAAGTCAAAAATACAATAAAAATCTCAAAAGATATTTTGCCTATTCAGAGACTTTGATATTTTTGGATTAGATCGACTCAAGCTTAGTCACTTGGCGTGATTTTCTTGGAACTTTACCTTAACGGGACATTTGGCGTAACAGGTGTTCAGTCAACATGTACACGTGTTTGATTCGAATTGCATCAATAGTGAGGAAAGGATAACGCTGCTTTAAGATGACCTATGTGGCCCGTTCATGTAGGGCGATTCACCACGAAATTTAGCCATACCTGTCTCTTTTTAAAATATTTCTCTTTAATCCTCACTCATTTTAATAATACATTTATAAAATAATATATTTTTACACGTAAACTCAAAATTTTTACATACTTTTTAATTATAAACTCTCAAAAAATTTCATTATTCAAAATTTTTTTTTCTCAATAATTCCCATCAAACAGGGCCTCAACTGTTCTTGCATAGAACTTTTTGTTGTTTTTCTGATTCTTTTTCTTTTGACATTATCTCTAATAAGACGTGACAATTAAGATTAAGTTCTATAATTTAAAGAAATTGTAGTAAATAATCATTGCACAATGTTCTTTGAAGAAATGGTCACTTTTTATAAATATTATGGAAATAATAATTTTGATAAATTATATGAAAAAATGTCCCTAATATTAATTCATCCCATAGTTGTATTGAAACAATCGTAACTATATAGGTGGAAGAGAACTATCACGAACACTTTTTTCGAGACTAATATGCAGCTCAACTATCAAAATATTTTGCGACATTTTTTAATACTGTGACAGAAGAAATTATCTTGATGGACACTGATCAAGTGTCTAGAATTAATTTTCACCGCATTTGCGTAAAAGAATAGGACAAAGTATATATGCAAATACATGGAGAGTAGGCGCATTAATGAAATTGAAATGCCAACCTCGATCTCGAGATATCTAATACATATTTTGTTAGATTGCGAAATCCAATATATTCCTTTATGCCAGATGAAACTATCGATTCAATCGAAATGTTAGGAATCGTCTCAACCGTTCAAGAAATATTGAATGAATGCAGGTATCTTATTATTTTGTATAAAACTTGTCTTGTGGCTAATATAACATTTGTCTTGAAAGATTATTCCTTGTTTCGAAAATTGTGCACCTATTATAATTGTGCACCATGGACTATATGGCATTTTTTAATAAAAAGGGTAGAGTTGACATTTTATGTGTAAGATCAATCATTTGTAAATATTTTCAAAAAGTTACATATATTTTTCTCCCCTAAAAATGACTTGTTAATTAAAAATGTTACTAATTTCTCAAGTAACATTTGTGTTACTAAGTCTATGTTTTTCTTCCATTAAAAATGTATTTTATGGAGAAAATAAGTTTTGAAATAGTGATTTTTTAGAGACTAAATGATTAAAAAGTAGAAAAAAGATTTGGAATTACGTGCAAAATATTTTATTGTGTAAATTTATGGTTAAAAATGAGGTTGAGAAAAAAAAATTTGATATTGATTTGTGACCTATACAATGTAACATATGATCCATGAACATAAATCAATCATCACTTCTATTTGATCTATGATCCGTGAACTTAATTATGTGACCTATTGTGTAGGCACAAAGACATTTGACATATGATCTGTTACAAGTTAATATTAATAATTGACATATTAACATTGATCTGTGACCTGTGCAATATGACTTGTGATATGTGAACATAAATTAGTTATTTGTGACTAGTTCTATTTGCAAAACACTACGACCTTATAACGACCACTATTAGCAAAAGGGTAAATAGCACAGACGTCTCTACCTTTCAATGTCATTGTGCAAAACGTCCATACCTTTCATTTTTTGACATTTTTACCCCTACCACCTTTCATTGTGCAAAATATCCATTTCAACAATTTTTTCAATAAAATGACGATTTTACCATTCTATTCAAATGAAATAAAAAGAAAAGAAAAGAAAAGAAAAAATAAACAACTAATTGCAATCATAGTCCTAAATTTTTCAAAATATTACAGATAAGTCTAAAATTCTCCACCATCACAACTTTTATAACCCCACCAAACCGCCACTTATAGATCCACATAACCTTTGGCCACCACGCACGCCGGTGGTGCTATGTGGATCTATACGTGGCAGTTTGGTAGGTTGTGAAAGTGGTGGTGGTGGAGAATTTATGATTTCTTTGTAATTTTTTAAAAATTTAAGGACTATAGTTGTAGTTGGTTATTCATCTTTTTCTTTTTGTTTCATTTGGATATGAGGGTAAAATCGTCTTTTATTGAAAAATGGTTGTGAATGACCTTTTACTCAATGAAATGTGGAAGGTATGAGTAAAAATGTCAAAAAAATAAAATGTAGAGACTTTTTGCACAATTACATTGAAAGATAGGGATGTTCTGTGCTATTTACCCTTATCAAAACACCACAAATTCACCACCACCACCATTTGAAAAAAAACCTCAACCTCAACACCACTTGCAAAACACTACCAACAACAACCAATAAAAATCACCCCAAAACATCGACTATGTAATTGATCCGAAAACCACCTCAAAATGCATCCCAAAGGTGTGATGAACACCCGCATTACTTTCCTCTGAAGCAAATGATCAATCCCTCCAAAAATTCCAATCACAGGAAAAAAATTGATAATAGAAATCCCTTATATTCGAAATAAAAAATTTCAAAATTGAATACAAAAAGGAAGTTTCAAATGCAAATGACATTTTATACTTTTAATCACATCAAAACTCAAACCAGCTGAAAATTTGAAAATGGTATATAAGAGTACAACAATATGAATCAAAATCCAAAAAAAATTTTTTTTTTAGGGGCTATTCTCTTAATGTTTCAGTTTTTAGTTTTGAATTCATTTTCATTTTTGAATTTTGAGTGTCAGTTTTGAAATTGCTGAAAATACGTTCTTTTGTCATTATGGAAAACTATTTCTCAAAACAGAAAATTGGAAAACGCATTTACTTTAAAATTTTTAGATTCTTTTTATATAAGTAGTCTTTCTCGTGCAATGCACGGGCGTGAATTTTCTTTAAGGTAACGTTAGTGTATTAAATGTGTTGGATTCTTGTGTAACAAACATCTTCACTATGACTACAGTGAAGAAACTTTTTTCTGAATATACAAAGATTTTCAGAATATAAAAAAAATGATTTATATGTTGAATAAGCCCAATTAAAGTTACTGGAAGAAATTAAGATGAACAAATGTTGGTAGGACATAAAATTAAGATGAACAAATATATGGAAATATTTTAATTAGTATTGAAATGGAAAGAACTCGGAAACTGATAAAATGATAGATAACATTAAATACTAGATCAAAATGGTCGATGTCGAAGCGGAGTGGAGTGGAGTGAGGGGAGCGGATAATCCGTAATCAATTTTAAAATAGGAAATCTTGCCTTTAAAACTTCAATGCAATGTTCAATAATGTTATGGCAAGAGAAGTGTCTATAGTTGAACAATTCTTCCTTCCTATGCAGTCTTTTCCGTCCAACATAGTCACACAGATGATATCTTTGACCTCGATAAGGGGCAAGAAATTCAGACATATTTGAATAGTCAGAATCAACAAGGTAAAATTGATCTGCAAAATAAAAAAAAAGACTTACATAATGTAACACTGCAGGTACATTTGCAACAATTATTTGAAGTATAAGAATATGACTCCCCGTGGCATTGAAAAGTTGTTCGAGCTTCTTGTGACTACGTCAACGAATACTTGCGAATCATTAGTAGTACATTTCCAACCAGAATACACAAATGTGAATTTATATCAAAATCACATTTTGTGTTACATTAGTTTTCCTTCCACGAAAAGATGTTTGCCGCGATGTAGGTGCACAACCTGCAACATGTGTACCATCCATTGCGCATATACAATTCTTAAAGAAAAGACATTTTTGCAAAATCCGTTGATGCACAACATCTTGATTTGTCGGATGGATTATTTCAGTGCCAAATGAACAATCAACTCTTACAACTCGTTTACACCATTTGTGTATCGTATTGTTGAAATGTTGAAACCTATCACCAATAATACTGTATCGTGTAGTGTGTCCTATAATCATTAGAAACATAGCAACACCCCTCCTCGATGCTCAATTTTTTTCCATCTTTTAACAGCAATTTCTCTTTCAAAATATTATAAAAATTCATGAAAACGTGTTTCTACATAAGAAAATTACGATAGCACAAGTTCGGATGTCCATTTAGAATTTCTAGCATGTACATTGGTGATGCGTAAGTATAGTGGGTTTGTGAGAAGGAAGGCAGAGCAAACCCTAAAGAAGAACTCTGGAATGAATCTTACGAGAGAGATGATATGTTAGAGATAAAAGGTTTTTTTTTTTTTTTTTNGAGCGGATAATCCGTAATCAATTTTAAAATAGGAAATCTTGCCTTTAAAACTTCAATGCAATGTTCAATAATGTTATGGCAAGAGAAGTGTCTATAGTTGAACAATTCTTCCTTCCTATGCAGTCTTTTCCGTCCAACATAGTCACACAGATGATATCTTTGACCTCGATAAGGGGCAAGAAATTCAGACATATTTGAAAAGTCAGAATCAACAAGGTAAAATTGATCTGCAAAATAAAAAAAAAGACTTACATAATGTAACACTGCAGGTACATTTGCAACAATTATTTGAAGTATAAGAATATGACTCCCCGTGGCATTGAAAAGTTGTTCGAGCTTCTTGTGACTGCGTCAACGAATACTTGCGAATCATTAGTAGTACATTTCCAACCAGAATACACAAATGTGAATTTATATCAAAATCACATTTTGTGTTACATTAGTTTTCCTTCCACGAAAAGATGTTTGCCGCGATGTAGGTGCACAACCTGCAACATGTGTACCATCCATTGCGCATATACAATTCTTAAAGAAAAGACATTTTTGCAAAATCCGTTGATGCACAACATCTTGATTTGTCGGATGGATTATTTCAGTGCCAAATGAACAATCAACTCTTACAACTCGTTTACACCATTTGTGTATCGTATTGTTGAAATGTTGAAACCTATCACCAATAATACTGTATCGTGTAGTGTGTCCTATAATCATTAGAAACATAGCAACACCCCTCCTCGATGCTCAATTTTTTTCCATCTTTTAACAGCAATTTCTCTTTCAAAATATTATAAAAATTCATGAAAACGTGTTTCTACATAAGAAAATTACGATAGCACAAGTTCGGATGTCCATTTAGAATTTCTAGCATGTACATTGGTGATGCGTAAGTATAGTGGGTTTGTGAGAAGGAAGGCAGAGCAAACCCTAAAGAAGAACTCTGGAATGAATCTTACGAGAGAGATGATATGTTAGAGATAAAAGGTTTTTTTTTTTTTTTTTTTAATTTGGGTGTGTTTTCCGTGTCTTCTTTCATTTTTGTGTTTTGGCTTGAACTTGCTCAAAACGTCTTCATTTTTGTGTTTTCATTCATTTACTACAATTTTTTTATTTCAAAAATTCATTTTCAAAAAATAGGAAAGATAATACGTTTTCACTGTTTTGAAAAATCGAAAACAAAAAATAGCATGAAAACAGTAAAGAGAATAGTCCCTTAGCTTTTTCTTTTGAAATTTGATCAAAAACTCCAAAATAGAAGTGTTTAGGGGCTGTTCTCTTTGTATTTCAATTTTGTGTTTTGAGTTTGAATTTATTTTGGGTTTTCTATTTTGAGTTTCTATTTTGAGATTGTTGAAATTGTGTTTTTTTTGGTATTTTGAAAAATTATTTTGAAAACACCCAAAACGCATTTTCAAAAATAGGAAAGAGAACCCGATTTCACTGTTTTGAAAAATTGAAAATAAAAATAGCTTGAAAATGATAAAGAGAACATGCCATTAGAAATTAAATATCAGGAACTTTATTATGTTGTAGAGAGAGAGAGAGAGAGTAGAGAGAGAATGGAAAGAATATAGAGAAGGAAGAAAATGAAAATGGATTTTTATAGTATTATTATTTTAAACTAAAAAAATGAATTATCACCTGATATTTGTACAAAATACTTTTAAATCTTATTTTTGAAAATGAAACTTAAAAAATAGGGCTTTGTGTAATTTTTATTTTGTGGTTTCATCTTAAAAAGTCAACTTTATTAAGAAAGTAACTCAAACATTTACAAATTTGTCTCTATTTTTATCTTTATTAGATGTGAAATTTTATCCTTTAACAACAGATACGTCAAACCGATTGGTTCGATCTGGGTTGGTTGGTTTGCTTAATTTCTCCCAATACCCACCCCCACCTGTACTCATATTTATTTAATTTTGTGTAGCAACTTATTATTATTTTAAATTACATATAGCACCATAAATATACGTTATGTACAATTTGCACTCACTCAAACTAATTATTCTCTCAATTACAGTATCTTCATTTTCTTATTCTCTCTCAAAAATCCAAATTCTAGTTGAAATCCAACAAATCAAAATGTCATGCAAATATTTTTCTATGCCAAACATCTATTTTTCTATTTTAATTTTTATGTCTTTTTTATTAAGTTTTCTATGAATTATTACATTAATCGCCTTAAAATATTAACCCGCATGTAGCAAGTGAAATTCCACTTAACCAAACCCACTCACGAATAGACTTTCCAAAATATATATAGTCATTAAGAAAAAACTGAGACCTAACAAAATATTCGGTTTTGCTTCTCTATTATTTTTGTTCAACCATTGAAGGTGGGTATGGTATGATTTCAGGGGCGGATGCAGAACTTTAAAGTTATGGAGCACAATCGAACTTGCAAAGAAGTTGAGATAAATTTTACAATCGAAAATTTACGTCCAAAAAAATCATACCCCCTGTAATTTTACATATGAAAATTTGGGATGACTTTTTTGGATGTAAAATTTCGAAATTTTTTTATGTCATATTCCATATAAAATTTCCTAATAAAATAATGAAAATTATTATGAGAAATTTGTATCGCAAAAATAATAAATGTCAATGAAATAATTGAATTTTTTTTTAAAGGTGTAAAATTTCGAAAATTTTTGATGTCATATTCCATATAAAATTTCCTAATAAAATGATGAAAATTATATTGAGAAATTTGTATCGCAAAAATAATAAATGTTAATGAAATAATTGAATTAAAAAAAAAATGCCAGTTAGACGCTTCCTTTAAAACTCACATTTAACGTATTTTTAACTATTTTCGATATTTATTTGGACTATTCGATATGTCCATAATGTAGTTCTCGAAATAAGTTTTGATATGACATAAGCACTTTGTAGATTCGATTAGCGTATGATTGTCGGAGAAATTTTAAAATTAGCATATTATTGAAATTCAAATTTATTGTGATTTTGCCCATGTTTGATGGAGATTAAAATCAATTTTTTAGTAAATTTTGATAAAAGTTAAATAATTATGGATTCCATGTAATATATGTTATCTTTGATTTAAATTTAAATTTCAATCGATATCAAACATGATTTCATTAAAAAAAAAAAAAATTAAACATGAATTTTACACCAATGAGAATTTTACACACAACTATTTGGTTCTATATACAATAATGTTGGAATCAAATCAAACGTGAACAAACTTATTGTGTACACTTTTTATTTTACTTTCATACTTTTTTTATTTTAATTGAAAAGGTATTGGTTATTATGAATATTGATTAATTCATGTAAATTAAATTAACAATTGATTTAATACTGAAATTGAATCGATTTAACCTTTGAATTTATAGCTAGAATTGATGAGTACCATGTTCAATTCTCTATTTTCAGAACCAGTCAAATTTTAACTAGAATGGTCTGGTTTTAGTTTTGGTTTTGATTTTTGTTCAGGTAATTTTGAATAAAAATGCACATCCCTAAATAAAAATAGATTTTGTGGTATAATAATGAAACAAAAATTTCTTTTGTAATTGGCGACCGTATAAATCGTACAATCTTGCACGGAATAGTGTGTTCAATGAGAACACGTTCTCATCACCTTTCCTTCAATCTTAAAATAATTGGCGACCGTATAAATCGTACAATCTTGCATCATCATTATCATTATCATTATTATTAAGAACGCTAAGACTATTACTATGGACCTATAATTTTTCTCTACTTACGCAATCTCCAAAAATATAAATTTTCACAAAATGTATTTACAGAAAATCTATATCAAGCAAACCCATCATCTGAAAATTTTATTTGTTCTATTTCTGTTCATATGAAAGGTTATAATGGGGGAGCCTTTGTCTCTTGGCAAAATTTAAAAAATATATGTTTCAAGTACGTGTTTACGTCACTGGACAATGAGGCACATTAATTTTTAAGCCCCTGATTGATAGTCTTTAATTTGAAAAAAACTACTATGTTAATAATATTTTTTAGAGAATGTTTGGTTAAATAGTATTGTGTGAATGTGTAATTGAAAATAAGTATAAGAAATAGATTAAAGTAAAGTAACCTCGTTTGGCCCCCATTAAATTGTGATTCATTTTTTTCTCTCTTATGATCAATCACATTCTCTAATAAAATAATATTATACGTAAATTAAAAAATTTTCTTTATTTTTTAGTCACATATTTTTCAAAAAATTACTATTAATGGAAGCCAAACGGGCGCTCAGGGCTAAGAATATCTTGTTTATTAATTAGGAATCCTGAAATTTCTAAATCATTTGATTGGAGTTGCACATGATATTAATTTTAATGAAAATGTGTTGAAATTCCCCTATTTCAGGCTACTTATTCATTCTTTTAAATGTTTTCTTTAGTTACTTAAGCACAGTAATTAAGTATTGAAGATTATAAGGAAAATTGAGGATATTTCAGCATACTCCTTCCATTTTTATAAAGAAAATTTAAAAAATTATTCTTATCGTCATACTTTTGAAAGAAATAGTTGAATAAAGTTGTAAATTCGGTGAAAGATTTTTCTGTTCTACAAAGCTAAATTATTTTATAATTTTATAATGAATGTATTTCTCATTTCATTGCATTCATACTTTTCGGGTAATATATTGATAAATGTTTAGCAGGGGGACTCACGAATTAATCTTTATTTCTTTGATAAATAATTCAAAACATTGATTATGTACAATAATTGAAATCCTTAAATTAATAGAATTAATTTACTAGAAGATATAATCTCACATACGCTACATGATATTAATAAAACTAAACTAATTATCAGCTTTATTGAATGGAGTTTGCCACACAACCGTAATTGTGTGGTTGTGTGTGTTTTCTCTCAGAAAACGAGGAACAGCCATAAGCTTTCTTGAAGTTAGGGGAAGCTTCATGTTTGAATTTTTGAGGATTTTAAAGAAGCATTAGACAAAAACATAGAACGTGCATATTTAGTATGAGTATCCGAGGATCGGATGAATTACCATTTGAAGGCGAGCCATGGTTGACCGGCCTTAGGGGAGGCAAATGGCTTCGACCCCTAGCTAAACCCCACACCCTTTTATTTCCCTTGTTTTATTTTATTTAATTATGTCTTCAAATAATTAAGGGCATTTATATCTTTAAGATAATTAGACGATTACGTCTTTTTACTTTCCTAGTTTAGTTTACTACTAAAATTTCATTATGACTTTATCATTTTCTTGATTCGAATTGATTTTGAGACACTTGTTAATTTCTAATACATCATTAAACTATATATGATCGAAGTACGACTAATAATATTTTCACAACATATCAATTTGTTCTAATTTTATTTAATTAAACCTATTCATTTGTACCTACTTTGCCATGATTGAATAAAATATTGTCACTAAACTAGTCACATATGTATAGTGAGATAAGCAAGCAACATGGGACACACATATTACCATCAAAGTACTTATATTATTATACCATGAATGCAAAAAATCAAGGCCATTACAATAATTTCTTAAGATTGTTTAATTCATCCAAGCCAATAATTCAACCTTGATGATGTCATGATTAAAGTATTTTCAGCAAGTCCAAAAGTCACTCCTTCATTAGGGACTAAATAAATAAAATCCATAAGAAACCCACCCTAAATATATATTCTATTAATTTAGTTGCCCCTTGATCAGTCCAAACACTTAAATAATTTTAATTTTGTGAATCCTAATCAGAAAATATCATGGCCTCCTTTTGTCTTTTTATTTTGTCCAATGATATTTTATATAAATATGACCCAATGGATTGTAAATGGTTTTGCCACTAAGTAATGCAGCATATTCCTCTAGTGATTTGTGTAGTTGTTTTATAGCATTGAAGCTTCCACTTCAACATAACCATGTGCCTTTTCTCAACCCCAATAGGCCACTTCAGCATAACCATGTGCCTTTTCTCAACCCCAATAGGCCACTTCAACATAACCATGTGCCTTTTCTCAACCCCAATAGGCCACTTCAGCATAACCATGTGCTTTCTATATAAAGATTAAATTATTCGTCATCTTTCGTAATATTCTTATCCTGGCCGAAGGAAAGAACGCATGAGAAATACGAGAGCTCTTAAACGAGACGGAGATCTTAGGAGCCAAAATTGAAGGGCAAAGGTGCATATCAATGCTGTTGATAATGTTAGAATTTGATTTAAAGAATGAAAATAAATTATGGAAAAGTGACTTTCGTGTCAATTTCGATTAAATATTCGGACTTAATTCGATAGTCAAATTATAAATATAAATAGATTAATTTGTTCTGTTCGTCAAGTAGATCGTCGTGGTATATTTGAAATCTCAAAATCAATTCTGTATGAATGAGAAATTGTGGTCCAAAATTATATAGAAAAAAATGATATACGGGCTGAAAAATGACTAACTCCATCGCTCGAGCTCGATTAATGAGAAATTGTAGTCTAAAGTTAAATAGAAAAGATGATATACGGGTTGAAAAATGACTAACTCTAGCGCTCGAGCGACTCGAGCGATGAGGACTGTCCCTCAAACGACATGCAAGTGAAAGAAGTTATGATGAAAATGTGTTACTGTCGCTCGAGCAAGAGCCTAGCGACAGCAAATGCTACAACCTTTCGCAAATGTTGTTGAGTTTGGGGCGTGACATTTCACTCACAACCTTTTCTCTTCTATATAAAAGATCATTTAGATGTCCATTAAGCATCCCATGTAATTTGCATTAAACATGACATCAAAAACTTTTGCAAAATATTCTTCAAAAGTCATTCTAAAATCATTTTCGTGTGGAGAGAATATTTCGTTCTAAGTTTGCTGTTACTTGTGGTTTGAAATGATTTTACCACAAGTTGTATTAGTTGTATTTTGGGAGACAAGAGCCGTGGTCTGTTTGCTTTGGTGCACGACAATATTGTTTTAAAGAAAAAATGTTTTTACTTGTCTCGAATTTTGTTTTCGCTTTGTTTTTCTTCTTTTTATCTTCTTTCTTTTCATTTTCTAGAGTTTAATTACGTTCGTACGAATTAAACTTAAATATTTTCTTTTCCTTAACAACCATTAACATATACTTACGCCACAACAATTAAGACTTTAATTCAAATGAAACATTTAAATGATATAAACTTGTTACGTAGCTTCTCAAGCCGTTGAATGAACTTTTAGAAGGTAGAAATACTATGGACCATTGGCGGCACGTTTGCTATGTTGAACTGGACGTGATTAAGTAATCATAAAGGAGATAATCATCTTGGAGAGGAGTCATTCAGTAGGATCTTAAATTCTAAAACTATGCTGTTTTATAAAGTGGTTAAAACAATTTACAATTCAAGAACCAGTCCCAGTGTCACGGACCGCAGCTTTATTAAGCCCCGTGACCCTATCGCAGCCGCAGTTTGCCCCAACTTCGGCCGCACATTGTAAATATTAGTCCATTTCGAGTTGTAATTTCCATTTCTAAAATAGATAGAAAATAGATAAATTTTAGTATGATTCTTCGGC
>CAIGRB010077052.1:0-14719 GCA_903798255.1 Fraxinus quadrangulata
TTCACAATATTTCAACCACTCATTTTATTAACTTTTATCAAAATCTATAAAAAAAAAAATGATTTTAATCTCTACCTGACGAGGGCTAAATATTACACATTTTTAGGGAAAAGTAAGATTGTAATTCATAAAACATGGGCACATGGTGGGCCATGTGTTTGATAAACGTGTGAACGACATAAAATCAAATGAAAAACATGCGTTTATAGAGACTTCCAAGTTGTCAACTGTCGATAGACATATAACGTAATATGGCCGTCGAAAGACTTTGGAAATGAACTCAAAGAGGAATAGTAATGGCATAAGCTTTAATATTTCACCCATAATATAGTCATAATTTTTCTTTACACCGTTTCGTATACGAAATTTGCTAGAAAATTTCGTCATGTTGGAATAGGCTTTAAACCTCTTGGAGCAAGTTTGGCATACTCGAACTATGCAACGGAATTTAAGAAGATAAATTTGCGATAAAATATCAATTTTCTTGTTTAATCATGTTTAGCATAACGTATCATATACATACTGTGTAGAAATTATAATATACTTTCTAATTTATGGATAACTAATTGTTATTTTGCTCTCTCAACTCTGTTCAATTTATGGTAATTAGGTCTTGAGCAATACAATTTACAAAAGTGTTGAACACAGAGTAATTGTGAATTCAAATCAAGAGCGTCTCTCACTTGCCTATTTCTATAACCCCAAGAGTGATTTATTGATTCGACCGGCTAAGGAACTTTTGACATTGGACCGTCCAGCGTTATACTCAGCCATGACTTTTGATGAATACAGACTTTACATCAGGACCAAGGGACCTCAAGGCAAATCTCAATTAGGAGAATACTTCAAACCTCCAAGATGACTAACGATAGAGGCTCTTTTTTTGTTGCAAATAAACTTTTGTCGTATAGTTATTCTTGTTTTACTCGTTAAACTAACAATAAATCTTGTACTAAGATAAAATCCAAGATTTGGAAAAATGAAAACAAGTTCAAATTGGTCTATATTCATATGTAAGGTTCCGTCAATTAAGGGGAATTATGAATGGATGATTGCAAGAATTCTCTATAATGCGTGTTTGGTGGTGGCCGCATTGATTATATTTGACAATATTCAGGTACTGGAATAATTGAATTCTTGTTTATTGATGCTTATTATCACGTTTTTTTTGTGGAATTGATGCATTCCCTTTTAACAATTCATATATTCTCTTTTCGATTGTGCGCAAGTCAAAAATATAATCAACTAAATTACTTTTTATGTACACATTTCGAGGAATTTACAAATACTACCTAATTATTCATTGCTCTTATTTATTTATTTATTTATAATTAAAACTGTTTATAAATCTCTTAAACATCCTTTAATAATCACATTACATGATATGATACAAAAATGTTGATAAGTGATTTATTTTTTCTTAATAAAAGATGAGTTGGAAACATGTCGATCTAAATTCTTAAAAAAAATTATACTTTTATATATAAACATTGTATTAATCTAAACATTAAAGTTCTACTATGTCAAAGATATTCATAATAATTTAACGTGTAATATGTTATGCCTCACTGACAAGACTCCAAGTATAGAACACGTGGTAGCCAGCTAACTCAGATCCNTTTATAATTAAAACTGTTTATAAATCTCTTAAACATCCTTTAATAATCACATTACATGATATGATACAAAAATGTTGATAAGTGATTTATTTTTTCTTAATAAAAGATGAGTTGGAAACATGTCGATCTAAATTCTTAAAAAAAATTATACTTTTATATATAAACATTGTATTAATCTAAACATTAAAGTTCTACTATGTCAAAGATATTCATAATAATTTAACGTGTAATATGTTATGCCTCACTGACAAGACTCCAAGTATAGAACACGTGGTAGCCAGCTAACTCAGATCCATACTCCATGTCACTTTCCTATCTAGCTAGCTGAGGCCATAAATACAGGTAGTTGAAATAATGCACCAACTCAATCGAAATGCCATGTAGGGATTGATCGATTGACCCTTCATGGTTGAGGCGAGATGCCACCATTTGTTGCAATGCAATTTCGAAGTGATTAGCCTTTAAACCCATAAAAGTATCTTCCCGCTTCAGCTCTTCCAATAGATCTTCCTTACAAGATATTCTAGGTGATTGATTGATGTGACCTCCCCGCAAAAGGCGTCCCTCAATAAACTTGTCAAACTAATTTTCAAATGTCAGAGCTAGAATATAAGGGGTCCTCTTTTTAGAATCATTTAACACCCTCTAAACCTAAAAAATGTAGAAGTGACACCTAGGAAAATATGACTCGATCTCTAATATGATGCCACATGTATTTCATCTAATGGTAACTTCTTTATCTCTTCTGTTATAAACGTTCATACTTGGTGTCATTTAAGAAGGTAATGCAATTTTATACTCTTATTAGTATTATTACCCACTCTTTTTTTTTTTTTTTTTATTTTTTTTTTTTTTGCACTCTCTACAACGTGTACTCATACTTGTGAGTCACATCTTATGTTCATCTTCCACCCAAATATGTGAGTTGATAGACTTGACCTTCGAAGTACTCTTGGTTGTCTCTCTCGAAGAAGGCTATGTATTTATAACGATTTGTCCAAGTGTACAGCGTTGACATGAGTGAAGTTAAGATTTGTTGGCCATGTCAATGGTCAAAAATTGATGTCAATAGATTGGCACATTTTATACAAAAATACACAATGAACTACATGCATACCTCATGAAAAAAGGCTTATCAAATGATAACTTCCCCTTTAAAAATATTTTGTTTTTATACAAGTGGAAATTTTGAAGAAAAGCTCTAAGTGTTCTTCAATTTTTCATTCTTTGATAAAAAAAGAGCTTACCAAAAGTATTATGTTTTAAGTTTTTCTTGAAGAAAGAACAAATTATGAAAGAAAAATCTTCTCAACAAGACCTCCCTTTTGAAAAAAAGATGCATCTTCTCAACTTGAGTTCTAGTGGAGGAGATGTTATCCACGAAGAGTGGTAAAGAAGATCTCTGAAGAATAGGCCCCTCCAACCCATGCTGCCTATCACTGACCCTACCATCGTAGAGGTGAAAAAGTTGCCACGTGCCTTACTGGAGAGGTATCAGCCATGGCAGCGAATATGGAGAGCATCACGGAGCAAAACACCACAATGCAACAGCTCATCCAACAAATACAAGCACAAGCAATGATGCTTATTTCCCAGAACATGCCTCCACGGACTTCTTTTAAGTTTCCAAATTCAATGGAGGAACTCACACCAAAATTAAAGGAGTGATAAAGTTCAATTCTAAAGGTGTGGAAGAAACTAGTGTCATTCCCATTAAAAGCAAGTAGGGGTTGATGTCACCTAATATTGCCTTACGGACCACCGTTCAAACGAGAGGATAACTTTCCTCCCATTTATTCATGAGAGCGGAGATATAAAGGGTTTGCTAGCTTCTTCAATAGGCTAGAACAGCTAGAAATAGGTCTCTAAACTGGGCGCCATATTCAGGTCTAGTAATAGGTAGAATGGAGAAGCGATGGGCCATGAGGGAGTAAACTTTGAACTTCCCAACAAATAAACCATTTTGGTATTAAGCTGATGAAGATAATGAGATAGGCCATACAAGTATTTCAAATTGGATGATGATGATAATGACCTCCTTTTCTCACAACCACTCTAGGATACCCATATCTCTGATCATTTTGTACCACCCAAGATGCCAGAATACGAAGGACGAGGTGACCTAAAAGACCACCTCAACACTTACAAGACCTGAATGGGCTTGAAAGGAGCCTCTCATGCGCTAAAATGTAGAACCTTCCACTTGACACCATTAGGAGATATAAAGAGGTAGTACAATAAACTTTACCCTAGAAGTATTAGGAGTTGGCTTAATCCAAAGAGACAATTTTTAAACTACTTCTTGTCCAAAAGATAAGGCCTCGATTCAGTACCTCAAGGACATAAGGCAAGTTGCTGGATAGACGCTGAAAAACTACTTAGCTTACTCAACCAATGAGATGATATACTGTGAGAACATTTGTGACGCAGATACCCTTTCTGTCTTATAGAGAGGTCCCAATATGAACACCTTATTATGGAGAGATGTTCGAAAAAAAATCCTACCATCTACGATCAGTTGCTAAAGTTGGTGGAGATGGAATCATAAAATAAGAGAAAATTGACCACGGCAATTGGCCAGTATGTGGACATCATCCTTATCATAGGTAGAGACCATGACTCCAATCTGGTAAACAGCAATAACACCAATTGGGAAGGCATATTGCCCCCACAATAGCCCAAGCTTATGCATAGCAACTCTCAATGCTATACCTCTCTAGCTTGTGATGAGTTTGGGGCAAGTGGCCATGGAAATTAAGGGTTCAAACCTCAGCAGTTGGCTCCTCATGAGATTAAAAATAATAGGCCTCCACAGCCCAATAAGGACACAAGGCCCTATTGCTCCTACCACCAAATTTCACTTCCACTTGAAACCTATCGTAATGATAAATGACTCGTCTCGCAGTGACCTTGATCATAGTATCAATGACTACCGTGACATGGCAATCGCCATAAAACGGAGTAATCCTCTTGTATCTAGGATAGGAGATTGTCCAAATAAGATAATCTCTCTCCGTCAAGGAAATTCGAACTGCCTAGGCGGGAAGAGGCGAGGTAACCACTAGAGAAAATCCTCCTCTCTATAAGAGAAACAAGGAGAGAAAAAGACCTAAGAATGAGTAAAGACAAAAGAGACCCCCACGAAAGACATCAACAATGTCTCCATCAAGGAGATAGACACAACTTTTAGGACACTACATAGATAGAGAGTCCAGGAATGCTCAGAGAAACAATGCCAGACAGGCAAAAGATCCTCAATGACTAGTTACGTAGTCAATAATCGACTTCTAGTGAAAGGAAATAATTGAAGGAGATACCAATAAACAAGTGAAAATTTTGAAATAAATGAAGCCCCTAAAGAAGTGGAAACATCTAAAGTAGAGCCCATAAACACAATCCCTAAAGAAATGAGAACTCTTGAAGAAGGGGTCATATTTGATTAATTAGATCCTTACATCACTGAATTCAATTCATAATTAGCTCTTGTAGAAGTGTTATTAAGCTTTTTGGTAGATCCTAGAGATCACACCAAGGCTCTATAGGTCAAAAGGAGCCTATCAAATGAGGCAAAGGCTTACTTCAAGAGCTTTTTAGGTAAAAAATTGGACGTTTTCTCTTTGAAGCATAAAAACATGGTTGGTATGGACTCTAAGGTCAATTTCCATCACCTTAAGATTGACCCAAAATTCACTCCACATAGACAAAAGTGGAGACCCCTCTACCTAGAGAGGTATGATGTACTAAAGGAATATGTCAATAAACTAGTAGGTAATGGCAGAGCAGCCTAATACCCCCAAGTGGGTCTCTAATCTTGTTCTTGTGAAGAAGCACATTGAAAAATGGAGGGCCTACATAGACTTCATCATCAATCAAGCATCTAGCAATGATATGTTCTCTCTGGTCGAAATAGATCAACACGTAGATGTGACATCAGGGCACAGACTATTAAGCTTCCTGGAATCTATTCAGGCTAAAATTAGATCATAATGTATCCATGAGATGAAGAACACACTTTTTTTCATTTCTAATAGAGGCCTCCACTAGCCACAAAGGCACCCACTCAAGTAGCCACAAAGGCAAATGGACGAAGAAAATTGAATGAAAAAGACAGTGGAAGAAGTAGCCTTTTTTTTTTGGAGGAGGAATAATGCATGTGAACATCAAAAAAATGGGCAACAAATATATATGGTACATTAGGTATAGAGAGAAAAAAGTCAAGTCCAAATAATACATGGGCCAACACTTATAAGGCATCCAAAAAGTAGAGAAATAGGTCATGAGCAGCTCTCACTAAATTAGACTGCCTCCAATAATCCAAATAGTTCTAGGTTTGAATCATTCCATTGAGGTGTCAATATTTCAATTTAGTCATTTGATCGATGCCAATAAAATAATTTCGATTTAACGCCATTGCTCGAGATTTATTGGGTATCAAAACCCAACACCGCCCACAGATAGATGGCAGTTCGAAGTAGTCAACAGATACAAACAATATTTTTTATGTTTTGTCCATCAAAAACAACAAAAATGGAGCTCTTTTCTTCCATGGGCAGAGTTTTGGTATAATACATCCTACAACGCATCTACATAAATGTCACCTTTTCAAGCTTTATATGGGTGCCAACAATTAAGCATTCCACACTATAGGTTGGGCACATCTCCAATCAACGAAGTTGACTAAAATCTAGCCTCACTGGATACATTATTATGCTAGCTCAAGGCAAATTTACTTACAGCTAACAACAGGTGGCTAACTCAGAATGATGAGAAATTAGTATCAAGTAGAAGACCTTGTTTTCATTAAACTCTACCCTTATCAGCAACAAACAATCTTTAGGAGAGAATCTCAAGAATTGGCAAGCCAATTTTATGGTCCTTATCAGATTGACCGGCTGGCAAGGTAGCGAAAAATAAAACTTCAAGAAGGATTTCAAATTCATCCTATCTTATCTTTCACTAAAAAAAAAAGAAATTGGTAGAATCCAACGCCACTACTGTCGTAAAAAAGAAATTTATTTTCTTTTCAGAGAGAGAAAGAGAGAGGGGTTGTAATCAAGGGATAAATATATAACATATACATGGGTCCTAGAAAGTCACGCACTTTAGGGTTCAAGCAGTCCAAATTCATCATACTTAGCCCCATTTTGGTTCAATTAAAGAAGTTTAAAATCTAAGTCAAAGTCAATAATAAATTTTAACTACACGTTTCATGAAATCCATAATTTTTAACCATACATACCATCAACTTTTATCAAAATTTACTAAAAATTTAATTTTATCTAAAACAAAACAAGGGCTAAGTGTTTCCATGTAAATTGAATATTATACATTCACACGGTTCGACAAGCTTCTATTATATATATTATATAATTTAAACCTCATTTTATCTAATTGGCAAGCTATTTCATACTATAATATTATAATGCTAAAAAAGAGTTCTAACTATCAACTTCTATGGCACATAAAAAGCGACCTTCAAAATTACCCTTCAGAATATACTCGTCGAGAGATTTGGCACGTTTACATCCTGCTCAAACCTCTATTTCCAAGCTTCGAAGCATTATAGTATTAGGAATTTGTTCATTTCAACAAGTCGCAGTAGTCTACCAACATTTTGACTAGCTCACTGTTGTCATCCCCAATCACTAACTGCACTTTGCCCTCGTTCCGTATTAGGTTCAAATGGAAACTATTGTTCCACAATCTATAGTAATAGTTTCTTCAACAGCAACAAAAGACCAATCAGGATCTCTTCTAAAATTGTCCGTGTATTTCTTTGCTAAGTACGATGAGGTTTTAAAATTCTTCTCAAACACCAAAGAACATGTATGCTCCATATAAAACTTGTTGATTCTGAATGTGTTTTTCATCAGGGTGTCGTCTTGAATACAATACCAATGGACACCCTTTTTGGCATGCACTCCGATGCGGACTTTATCGTCTCTAAAAAAAGTATACATTGAATTCTTCACTGAATACTCTACGATGGCAGCTTTAGTACCTTCTTACATGTAAAGCACATGCCTGCATTAAGAACACATTGTTGCATGTGAAGTGGATGCTTACATAAAAATTAATCATATTCTAAGTTATCATTCAAATCTGAAAAATGGATCAACTCTACACATTGTTGCATGTGAAGTGGATGCTTACATAAAAATTAATCCTATTCTAAGATATCATTCAAATCTAAAAAATGGATCAACTCTATTAAAATTTCTCATCTTTAGACATCTAGTCAACCTTTCCCTAAAGGTTCTTCTAGTTCACTAGCTCATAAAGGTAACTTTCTAAGAGCCTTAAGCACCTCACAATATAAAACCCCTGGATTATTGACTCTGATATGTCCGATCACATGAGAAACTCGTATTACCTAGTCTCTTCATACTCGACCTATGTCGAAAACATTAAGGCGAAATATGTTGCACGAAAAGAGAGTATTTGAATTTCTGAGTCTATTACACTAAATTCTATCCTCTACGTTCCAATTTTTGTGTTAAGTTCTTTCCATCTTATTGTATCTTTCAAGACCTCTCATCGAAAAAGACGATTGGTAGTCCATGCAAGCACCTTCTAAGTTCGGTGCCTCCTCCATCTAGATCAAAACAACAGTTGAAATGTCAACAAACATGTCATCTATCAGCTACGAAAGTGTAAACCGTCATTACACGGGTTGCATTCAAGTAATAAAGTTGACTTTTTGAGTCTGAGTTATCGATCCCTCGAGGAATGTTTATTTTCGATTACACAACTTTAATCAATTTAATTCAAACAATGAAACACACACACAAAATAAAGATTTTGATTTTGGAAAATAACAACTAAAACTCTACAAACTAAGAAAACATAAAAACTTGGAAATTTTGGATGAAAATGAAGTTGGGATTTATGATTCCGCTTAATCATCACCTAATTAATTTTTCCACAAACTAACAAATTATTTGTTAAACTCGATTTTCCAAGTTTAGTTAATTACCTCTCTTGGGCGGAATTAACCCCAATTAATTAGTCTAACTTACTATATTTCTATGTTGATTAAAACAAAACAACCGCATTAATTTATTGTGAAAATAGTTTAGTGTGTCACCTACAATTAGAGATGTGTCTCTATCTCCTATGCAAACCTAGGGTTTCTATTACTTGGTCTCAAATGCACAATGTTCTCTCGAACGATGTACAAATCACTAAACACAATCATTTATTGGCCATATAAATGAAAATGCATGAAATACAATAGTAGATACACATGAAAATAAGCATTTTAACATTAAACGCAAATATTGTAATTAATTAAAGCTAGATCAAACTTCAACTATAAATCCCAACACAAAGAACTAGCTCAGTTTATATAAAAAGGAGAAAAGTTAAGAGAAATATATTACAAGTTGAAGAACATAATGGAAAAAATTAAAAAATAAAATGTAGAATCCTTGCCTTGGTTGGATTATTGACGAGAAGAGTGGCTTGGTCTTGATTTTTCTCCAAAATTCTTTCATTTTTTCTTTATTTTGTCTCTCCTTTTTGTGCCCTTGTTCTTCTCCCTTTTCTTCCAAAAGTGTAAAGAAAAAATGAAAAGATGAATAATGGGGTTAATGTGATGAAAATGGTATTTGAAAGGCTAAAAACCATCCCCCAGCAAATTGCAAAAGAAGCCATTGACAAAAAAAGGAGAAAACAAATAGGTCCTAGTCGGAAGGCTTTACACACGCGTGGGCATTCTTGGCGCGCACGCTATGAGACCATTTTGATCTCAGTAAATCAAAAGAGCCCTCCTACATGCACACGGGCTTCCTTCTTTTCTTTTGTCCAGTTTAGTCTTCTATATAATTGCACATCAGGCCCTTAACTTTGATCTTGTACAATATGGTCATCAAATTTTGACTTTTATATCAATTTTTCCCTCTAAAAATTTCAATAATAACTTGTGCACTTTGGTTCCTAACTTCATGTTTTTGTATGCTTTTGGTCCTTTTACTTCTTTTTGACTTATTCTTTTCCATTTGGAATTTATGACCTACAAAAGCCAAAATTGCCTAATTATAAGTCGATATCTGCTATTTTCATCAATAATAAGCATACTTAGGTGTTAAATAAGTGTGAAAATGCACTTATCATCATCAATCCATAGTTTTTCTACTAGTGAAATGGTTGAGAATATTTACAAATCTGAATTTTAAACAATTAACACACATACCAAGCTCTAGATTTTCATTAACTTTGCAAATGCATACGGCTCGCAGAGTATCGGGATGCTGGAATTAGATGGGATCATGTGTCTAGCTATGAAGTCCTTAAGATTTGCTACTTTTCAAGTGACATGTTGACGGATTTCATCCCTGACTATTTGAAATCGTCGTCATCACTGTTATCTCCGGAATGGTCATTACCACGGGATGTTTCATCCTCCGAGCCTCTTTCAGTAAACTCATCTTCATCTTATTTACCCATCGGCAATCCATCATTTTCTTTACTGCCCACCTGCTCTGCTTGAAACTGTAGATGGATCGAATTCATGGCATTGTCGTCCAACTCAGGCATAAGAGTATTGTCAAAAGGCACTAGAGTGGAGAAATGTAGGAGATCAAGCTCTTCAATAGTAGAACGAAGAGTCGCATACATGTTCAGCAATGAAATGCAGATAATTAGGGTCGTTGGCAAAATAGTTTATACAGATTCCAAATTGAAAAAATTACAAACTTCCACCTAAATAATACCTCTGTGCTTTGAAAAATGCTTCGTACATACATTGCTGCAATTATTTTGTAGTCGTCCAGCTGAGAATCCTTGGGAAGCGAATACAAGTCTCTCACCGAACCATTCACCAAGTTCGGGGACCGCCTGAAATGACCAAATCTATTAGACAAAAATGAAATGATGTTAGTACCATTTTCGTCCAAGGCAGATTATATTTGCATTAAAATAATAAACACATATTCAAGAAAAAAATTAGAATACCTGTACATCAATGGAAATCAGTGAATTATGTAAGTGATCTCTTTCTTATTCTTTGTCTTAGCATCACGAAATTTCCTCAACCAACCACTCCTAAATCCCTTCATCACATGGTTGAACCCCACTTTGCCCCAAGGGTAATAAAAAAAATGCCTAGGCTGTCGAAGATCGAAAATGTGTTGAGATCAATACCAACATTATTATCCAGAGCAATGAATACTTCCTTGGTCATTAAAAGGAGTCTGAGCTTCTATCGATCAGCTCTTGTTGTCAACGGATGTAAGAAAGTCTTTTCTAGTTGGGCACATGAAACCTGATCACTGGATTTGAAGTATTTATCCTTCAACCTTGTTTTTTTATCGTTTTGCCTAAGTCATCGCCTTTCAATATAGGACCGAATTTTAGTCCCGTGACGATCGCATACTCTTGCAGTCGAAACTGTGTGAGGTGGCCCTATACGTTGAACCATAACTCCTTTGTCTTTTAATTTTTTATCAATCTGAACACAAGTTGTTGAATTAGTTGTACCAAGAATTAAATTTTAGGTAAATTGGCAAGCAACCCAAGGCATGAGTTCTCAAAATCAGTTTGCTGACCATTGTCGAAATGCTCAAGTACACTTTTGATGTACTTGACACAACTCCGCTAAGAAATGTGAGCGTATAAGCGCGAGGCTTCAAGAACTAGAAATTTAAAATTCATCTGCGAGAAAAAGGAATAGAAAGAAAACAAAAAAGTCAGATAATGATACGTCGTACGTTTTAATTCAAAACACACATGAAAAAAGAAAATTTTTAGATAATGATGTGTCATATATTTTATTCATAGTACATGTACAGAGCTACTGAACAAATTTAGGCTTCTAGAACCAATAGTCGAGATAAGTGACTTAACTGTTGAGAACAACAGTTTGTCTCTACAGATGGTTCCATAACTGTAATGTTTACATTTCATGAAATAATGATGGTGCTCAGATGATGATATGTCATACATTTCTACCCCTAAAATCGCACGTAGAAGAGACGCTTAACAAAATTTGTCTTACAGAACCAAATGTCGAGATAAGTAAGTCAACTGTCAAGAATTTCAGAGCCTAATATAAAAAATACTGTTCATCTTGACAAATGATTCCATTAATGTTAGGATTGACATTTACATTTCACATTCATATTGGTTTTTCAAAACATGAAAGGTCAAGTTATGACAAACATGATGAGCTTTATACTCAGCTTCAAATGGCATCAATTTTTATGTACTCAGCTATAAGTTGTACATGTAAATGCAAATACATTTCTAAGAATGAAAATAGAATGATCCAACACGTATGCAACATTAAAGTACCATGCATAATCATATAAAGACACACATGCATGTTACAAAATGTAAAATAGCCAATTTTATTTGTGCATAGTTTACCAGAACATGCCCCAATTCAATCTTGGATCATTTCACAAACTCAAAAGTTAAACCCAAACTCAGTTTGCCTAGCAATGACCAAGAACCATCCAAACATTAAAGCCTAGTTAAACACAATAATGGGTCGATTAAAAAGCAAGACTCGTACAAACTTCGTATTAGTCGAACACAAGGATGGATAATTTAAATTTTATTTTTAAATGTAAATTGGCCAAATGAAACAAAATAAAAAAATTGAAGAAAGTATGATCCTCACCTGTTCGATCCAAATGGAATGTTTGAAATCGAATTGTATCAATGTCTCCGAATGATGATCACAACTCCTAATTCGAAGCACCGAGTCAATAATTGATCCCCTGAACATTATTTACATGAAAGAAGAGTGACACATATTTACTATAAGCAAGACACCCACACATATTGAAATAACAAATATTTGATTTTCTCACTTTCCACAATTCATAAGGAGAAATCTCAAATCATTTAGAAGGAATCCTATAAATTATCTCGCACACACTTAATAAAGCTCTGCCCCATAAGTTAGATGGCAACTTAACACTCAATAACATAGCATTTATCATTTCAACTATGTCTTATTCTTTCTCTCAGTCAAACTATTTTGTTCGAGTGTTCTAGGTGCACTACATTGATGTATTATATCATGTTGTTCATAAAAAAGATTAAATTCATTAGAGAAGTATTCATAACTCCTATCACTTCTAAGAATTTTAATCTTTATATTTAATTGGTTTTTACTTCAACTTTTTATATCTTAAACATGCTAAAGGCTTCATCCTTATGTTTCATCAAGTAGATATAGCAAAACCTAGAATGATCATCTATGAACTTTATGAAGTACCTATTACCTCCTCTAGATAACATTCCATTTAGTTTACATAAGTTGGAATGAATTAAATCAAATACATCAGATGTCCTTTCATTACTATGAAATGTTTCTTAATCATTTTAGACTACACATAATTCACATTTATTATGTTTTATATTTTCACATAAAATCATTCCAATTTTTATCATTCTTTGTAAAGTAGAATATCCAACATATCCTAGCATATCATGCCATAAAGAAATGGAATCAACAACATAATTCAAATTTGTAGTTTTATTTATATTATTGTCAATAGTACAAAATTTGATATTCTATTACTAGAATAGCCTTTTCCAATAAATACACTACTCTGAGAAGCTACAAGTTTGCCCGACTCATTATGGACTTAATTTTTTGATTTTCCCAACAAATGACCACTTACAAAGTTTATATTCATGAGTACATGTAAAACATTTATCAATGTGATTTTCTTGCCGGATGTGAATTGTAAGTCTACGCTTCATTTGCCAACAACCTTCGATTGAACTTCATTCCCCTTTTGAATATGTTAATCATCCATCTCTTGATATATTTTGAAAAAGGATCAATTATAGCACACATATATGGTGACCAGGTGTCATACCACCATCCTTGAACCTCTCCATTGACCAAATTCACAATGCTCATGGTAGCAATAATGTTGTCAATAAAATTTACTTTGCCTTCTTGAGTTACTTGTTTGCGTTGTCTTCAATCCTGAGCATAATGTTCGAGTTTGCCACACACATAACTAGAAAACTTGAATTAGACGTCCTTTCAATACTATGAAAATTTTTCTTAATCATTTTAGATGAGAAACCATTGCTTGAAGCTTGCATTCAGGAAAGTATGTCTCCGATCTTTACACATAATTCACATTTATTATGTTTTATATTTTCACATGAAATCATTCCGATTTTTATCATTCTTTTTAAAGTAGAATATCAAACATATTCTAGCCTATCATGTCATATTGAAATGGACTCAACAACATAATTCAAATTTATAGTTTTATTTATATTATTGTCAATAGTACAAAATCTGACCATTCTATCACTACAATAACCTTTTTCAACAAGTACACTATTTCGAGAAATTGCAAGTTTGCTCGACTCATTGGTTTGATCTTTGATTTGGATGTTAATGATATAGATTTGATGATAAAGATATGTTTTCCAACATGAAAACTATCTCTATATATAGTACTACAATCACCATGCTTGAAAATGTACAAATTCCAAACCAAAAAGGTGTGAAACTCTTCAAAGCGACACTAGAATTTCAAAACTCAATAGGAAAATAATTGCACTGGACGATCACCTAGTACAAAGCTCGTATCAATTGCTTATGCAATTGATGTTTGAAGGTGGGCGATTGTCAGCCTCATCATCATCATCATCATCATCATTCCGTTTTGATTACTTTTGCTTCCAATTTTGTTATCACATGGTTGATTCACATATGTTTATTCCAAATCTCATCTTATTGTATATCTTGAACAATATACAACATCTTGAAGACGGGGTAATAATTAAGCCAATCTAACTATGAAAGGAAATCCAACATTTCATCATATTTTTACTCAAAATGGATAAAGAGAATTTGGAAAGATCTAATCATATTTCTACTCAAAAAGGATAAAGAGAATTTGGAGAGATCTAACTCCACACATTATGTTGTTAGCCAATTGAGCCATTATTATGGCATTTATGACTATATAAGAGGTTAAATTCTCTACACTTATTTTTCCATTAATCTTTGATATACATACTAACAAATCATTGTACATTTGACTTTTTTTCCACAATATAAATAGGGAACAATACATTTCTAAGGTATTTACTTTATATCATTTCAAAAATACAAA
>CAIGRB010077073.1:0-11127 GCA_903798255.1 Fraxinus quadrangulata
TCCATGGTTTTGATGAAGCTCGAAATTTTTCAATGGCTATTTCTAGCCCATTTAATGCACCACTAAACTATGCCTCCCTAATGAACTTAATGATGTATTGAGAAATGCTATGGTAACATAAAAGTTGACATAGAGGGTGACATAATTGGCGCCCCTCCAATAGGGAGGGTGACATTTGTCAATTATGTCACCTCTATGTCAACCTTTATATTATTTTAGCAAAATTCTGACGTATTTGGTAGGGTGAGACT
The DNA here is from genome assembly GCA_903798255.1 of Fraxinus quadrangulata. Lineage (NCBI taxonomy): Eukaryota > Viridiplantae > Streptophyta > Magnoliopsida > Lamiales > Oleaceae > Fraxinus > Fraxinus quadrangulata. The sequence continues at coordinate 252 of CAIGRB010077073.1, forward strand.
TGAGAGATATTCTAGTAATCGAAATGCAATAAACATGCCTACCCAGTAAACGGCTTTTGTTAAGGGATTTAATTGAGTTAGGCGAAGCCTAAACTTGTACTAACTGCATATTCTTAAACCTCAAATTCAGGGAAAAGTTTCATACTGAAGTGGATGGTTAGCTATTCCGCACATTTTTTATTGTTTTCCATTCCAACCAACATATCTGCCTAGTATTTATAATCGATTAAGTTATTTTTTATTCACCTATTTCGAAAGATTTATGAGTACTACTCACTTGTTCATTATTTCTTTCTATATATAATTTCGATTGCGCTATATATAAATAATGGTTTACATAAACATAATGTACTGAAATATGATTGTGTCAGAATTTCTTCGACCAAATAAAAAAAAAATTAGCTCTATTTTTGACATTTCATCTGTATGTAAACCATTATATATCTTCTTATGTATAAGTAGCATCATTATTATAATTTAACCCTTATTTGAGCTCTATTTTTGGACAAAATGAGTTTTGTGATACTGATTTTTTTTGGAGGACGTGTGGTTCACGGTCTCAAACAGAGGCTTGAGCTTTTTATAAACCCACAGAGAGACATCTAATCATGCAATATGTCACTCGGTTTGTTTAACAAACAGTTTTGCCATTTTCAAAAACCTTGTACCATATGCATATTGTTCTGTCTTTTGTTTACGTTTACATATCTGACATTCTTCTGAATTGTCTGTATTGTCCCCCTCTCACTGGAAGGAACATTATCAATTTGCACAAAAAGAATGTTAATCATTGTGAAGGATAAAGACATCAAAAAGCTTATTGCCTGGGCTTATTAGAGCATTATTTAGAACAAAAACTCCAGAAAAATGGAAAGGGATAAGAGAATAAAAATTTGCATAAAAAGATCAGATAATTTCTGGATATTCTCTTCAGAAACCAACAAGCTTCAATAAAAAAAGGATATATTCTTCTTTGAAATCTGAATTATTACATCAGGAAGAGGGCCACAAGTGTCCTTATCCATCATCTGCCCACATAATTGAACAATATCTTAGAATCACAAATTTAAGCAAATGATTTTCTTGAATTTAATAAATTTAGACAAGAATTTTTCCAACAATATATTATATTAGGTGAATTCCTTGGAGTAAATTCATTATCTATATATTTTGAGAAAGAATTTTTTTTTTTTTTTGGCTGTATTGAACAGGTAAAAGCAGTATCTTCAACAAGAAATTAAGGCCTTAATTGATACATATAGTTATTTTGGAAGTAGTTCTGTCAGTCTAGTAAATACGCAGCAAACTCAGCCGTATCTTCTCCTTTATTCTTTCATTACTTTTGGCCTTTTCAGTGGACTTCAATTTTGGAGCCAACTGAAAAATAGCAAAGAATATAACATGAAACAAGAACCACCAGCAACTCCGCCGCTGCACCACCGCCACCAACGGAAGAGACTAGTGGTTTTTGCCCTAAAGAAGTTCACTAAACCTATTGCTTATTTTATCCTTCTCCTAATAACCTACTTTCTAGGTTATCTATCTGCACCTTCTTCCACCTCAAATAAACCTGTTGTAACATCAAGAATTCCTCTAGAAACTATACCAGCCACCACCTTCAGGTCCTCCACCACCAGCACCTCCGCCGCCGGCACAGTAGCTGACCACAACAGCTTTTCACTTCAGTGTGTCGATCCAGTTAACTCGGAAAAAGTCCGCCAAACAGTTCTTGACCGAGTCTTCCATGGCAAGTCCCCGTGGCAAAACTTCCCCCCTGCGCACGTTAGCACCTTCCTCCGCCAGAACCGGATTAGAGGGTGGGGATCAACCGGACCAGTCTTTGAGAACCTTGTCCGGCGGGTGAGGCCCAAGACCATAATTGAGGTGGGCACGTTTCTAGGCGCGTCGGCTCTTCACATGGCGAAGCTGACTCGCCAACTCGGGCTCAAGACTCAGATACTCTGCATTGACGATTTTCGGGGCTGGCCTGGGTTCTTGGACAAATTCAGGGAAATAAAAATGGTGAACGGCGATGTCTTGCTCATGCACCAATTCATGCAAAATGTGGTTTATGCAAATGCCACCGAGTCAGTCCTATTCATGCCATTCTCCACCGCGTCAGCTCTCGATAAGCTCTGTGAGTGGGGTGTGTTTGCGGAGTTGATTGAGGTGGATGCTGGTCATGATTTTCACTCGGCTTGGACGGATATAAACAAGGCCTATAAGATTTTGCGACCCGGTGGTGTCATTTTTGGGCATGACTACTTTACTTCTGCTGATAATAAAGGCGTTCGAAGGGCGGTCAATTTGTTCGCTCGACTCAATAATCTCCGAGTCGAACTTGACGGGCAGCACTGGGTCATCAATTCGAGCTAACTCGTTGAAGGTTCTATACAGTTGAATATATTATATTTTGTTTGTCGCATTACTTTAAATTTTATGAAAGATTTGATACTTTGTGACGAATAGAATTGAAAAATATTACTCGAAAAGAAAAAAATTGATTTGTGTATGCACAAAACCTATCGAAAGTGTTAAATCCATTTAATGATATTTGTTTATAGTCAACGTGTCAAGTTAATTGGTGTAATTTGTTCTGGAGTAAAAAATAATAGCTTTGTGCAATAAATTCACAATTTGTATCTTATATTTGTATGCTTTGCACAAATAGTTGGTGTAGAGTTGGGTCCAACCACTTGTACACTTTAGTTGAGGTCGAGCAAGGTCCTGCCGCTCTTGGTTGGACCTTGTAACTTGGTCGAGGTTGAGCAAGTTATGACTTTATTACTAATGACCTTACATAATAAGGATAAAAAAAAAGTTTGTGAATGACAAATAAATTATAGAATAACAAATAAATAAATCATTTAATTGTCAATATCGTATAGAATAGGATAACTCATGCAATTGTCAATTGAACCACCAATTAGAGTATAAATGGTTCTCATTAATCAGATTTAGACGTTTTGAAATGGTTTGGTAAAGCTCCAAACCAAACCAAATTGTTTCAATATGCAAACTAAACATCGAAGAAAATTTCCTCCAATCTCGAAAATTCTTCAATTTGTTACGCAATATCTAATAATAAAGAAATATCCTTAACTATTAATTAAATTACCAATTATAAGTGAAACCACTAGGCAAAGCGAACAACCAAGTAAGATTCATTAATGATTTTGGGTAATATATTTTTTTTAATAAAGTTCAATCCAAAAATAAGCAAAAAGAAAAAAAAAAAACATATTTTTATGGATTGAGAAAATCTATAGCTTGTGCACCTGTGACTTTGTTTGGCAATTAGCATTGGGCAATCAGAATGTTTGGTCATTCAAATAGGTGTGTCCTTATTGTATTTGTAATTAGTCACTGGATAAGCATAACTTTATCGTTAGTTTACTAAAAAATTTAAAATTTAAGTACATAAAAATATTAATTTTTTTGTGGCCTTAAACCTTCTCTCAAAATGTCTTATTTGCAACTTTATTTTCAGTTTGATTTCAAACGATTTTTTAATTATCAAACCTTTTAGAATAATTTGGTTGATGTCAAAATCAAAATGTTGATAAGTCCACGAGAATCCAAACAAATGGTTTCATAGAGATGGTTTCAATGCGCGTTGGCAGGCTGATGATTTTTGCTTACATAGAGATGGTTTGTATCCAAAAAAATTGATTAGATATCTGATAATATAACAAATCGAATATAAATTTAACAACCAAATATCCTCAAGAATATCGGATCGAATCGAATTTGGACAAATCCGATCCATATCGAATCAATTTACAGTCCTATTCACTATCAAAGAAAATAGGAGAAAATAATGACACAGTAGAGTGAGAGAGATCTAATGATACAATGGATCGGATCCATTTACAGTCCTATTCGGTGTCAAAGAAAATAGGAGAAACTAATGACACAGTATGGAGAGATCGATTTAATGATACAATGATTTATCCCGTGGTAACACAACGTCCTCAAGTGAGAGAAAATGTGTAGGTATCCATTTTTGAACTGCAAATTTGGTAGCCACTACAAATATTGATTCCTCAAATTTGTATTGTCTAGTCAATGGACGAGGACCATAAGATATTTCATGGAATATTATAACTTATATTTTCAAGTTTGGCAACTCAGCTTGTGGCCCTTACTTAATGAGAAAAATAGAACTCGGCATGATTCTGTTTATTTACCAATGATAATTTTTGTATAGTAGTCAACGTACTAGAAATAATAATAACGTGTCTTATTAATTGAAAATAAGAATGTAAAGTTGGTCGTGTCAGTTTAGTTCTATCAATACTTTTGCAACACTAGATAAAACTCTTTAGACCAATAGAGTTTATGTCGGGCAACTAAAAAAAATTATTCAAATTTTATAGGAAAATTAAAAATGAACTTTTTATTCAAAATTTAGAGAAGATAGAAAACACAAAAAGAGCATAATGTTTTGACAACCCACCTAGGTATGGGCTTATAACTGAGCTACTTTACACACTACAATATCCTTTTGTAGCTGTGTGTTTCTTTGCGTAAAGTCTTACAAAGTTTAGATCACAAGGCTGGCGTCATGTTAGCTTCTCGTTTTCTCTTGGGAAATTTTTAGTTAAGACTTGATTGAGTGATCAAATGACTCCGAAACATAAAGTAACAAGATCAGAATGCCGTTTAGACTATAAATAATATTAATAATCAGTAAACAGCAAGCAAAAAGATATCCCATGTATATATGCCGAGTTGGGCGCCTTAGGCGTCGAACTTAATGTATTCCTTGGACCGGGCTCTAGTTTCCTTGATTAGCCTTTCTTAGTCTTCTGGTCCATCTTGTGTCCTAATTTAAGTCGCAACTCATTGCCCAAGCTTGATTTTTGTTAATTTGTTGGGCTTCTATTTATCTTATGTACTAAAGTAATTAATTTGAGGAAGAACAATGCTGATTTTATAAGACTTGTTTAATGGGCTTCGCTCATTTTTGTATCTTCATAATTGCCAGAGCAGCACTAATGAGTCTACTTGGAGGATCATCTTTTAGGAACGTCAATCCAGCTCGACGACCCGTGGCTCGATTCGGGAAAAGCTTGAGCCGGCTCTGAGCCACATGAGCAGGCACATGTCAACCACACCAACATGGGCCAAATTGGCCCGTGTCTTGGAAATAAAGAAGTTACCTGCTTGCAAATGCAATGCCTTCAAATTCAAAGGCAGCTATGGTTGCCTTTAAAAAGGCAATTGTACGTATGCCTTTTAAAAAAAAAAACCAAAAAAAATAAATTAGAATTTCACAAAAACAAAAAAAGAGTAAAAAAGAGCCAACTCGGCTCGGCTCCGAAAGGCCCGAGCCGACCCCTATTTTTTTCGACCAAGTTTCAGTTTGGCTAAGTTTGGCCCAAAGAAATTTCGATCCATTTTTACTCAAGCCGCAAACTTCGGTTCGGCTCGGTTACATTCCTAATTAGGCTGGATTTGACTGAAATTTTGATATTTTACTTATTTCATTTTTTTTGTATTGTATTCAATATTCCAAATATGTTTATCACACCAATCAATTGAAATAAGATGGAAAAAAAATAATAATAATGCTATTTAGCATCAATAGTATTAGAGTATCAGTTTATGTGATTACACTTGATATGTTCTAATCAATGAAGATGAAATTGCACCCCGTGTCGCTCTTTGGATTGATATTTTTAAAAATGTCACATTTTAATAATATTAGCAAGAATATCACTTTAGAACTTTTGTCCCCTCTAAAAAAAATTAAATCTCATATTTGTCTTTGATTAATGTTGATTTAATTAGATGAAGAAGTTGTACAAAAAAAATGAAAAAATATCACCTCCAAAACCCACCCCATCCCTCCCCATCCTCAGTGACGGACCTAGGATTTTGAGTCAGCAGGGTGATCGTGGATCATCGACCGTTGTCAGTAATAAAATAATAAGAGCCCCATTTGATGTCCTTTTTTTTTTTTTTTTTTGCAAAAAGTGCATTTTGGAATAGTATCTTTTTTTAAATAATAATTTCCCCTTTTTTTGTTTTTTTTTTTTTTTTTTTTTGCAAAAAGTGCATTTTGGAATAGTGATTTCATAGAGAATATATGGTTAAAAATAAAAAAAAAAATTGAATTTGAATGTAATATTATTTTATTAAAAAATGAGCGGTTGAAAGAAGAAAGAAAAATGTATTTTTTTTTAAAAAAAGGAATTAAATAAGGTCTAAAATTTAAATATAACAATTATTTTATTTAAACTGAACATATATAATTTTGTTGTAAAATGTAACATATATTATTCTGGTAAGTTTAGTATCAAATTCAATGAGTGCCACAATGATCAAACTCTCAATATCTTAAGGAGAGGTCACGTTTCAAATCTAGTAATCTACTCTTCTTATCCCATTTAATTTTGGTAAAAATTAAAGAATTAAAATCTTTAACAATAAAAGTAGGGGGAAATGGATTCAAAACCGGGACTTCCTACATGAATATAGGAGCTCTAACCAACTGAGCTATAAAAAATGTTTGAAAATAAAACAAATTACCAGGTATATAATCTAAAAGTTTATTAAAAAAAAAAAAATTGTTCCTTGCGGATCCAGCGTGCATAGCTGCCTGACTCGCTGGGTGCTGGGTCTGCCCCCGCCCACCCCACGTTCTAAATCCAATACTCCCACTTCTATGTTTGGAAATCCACAATAGACCTCCATTCTCTTTTTCCTCCAAGATTTTCTCCTTGTCCACTTTGAACATTAAACTACACAACTCCTTTTGGATCGACAAGACTTCCCACCCTACATTAATCACTCCTCCATCATGTGACGATAACCAACAAGCGCAGATTCTATGTTGTGATCGCCACTGACTATGCCACTGTGGCTCCGACGAAGGCTCTCCGAGTCCAATATGCCGCTACTGTCTACTGTTGAAGAAATTGGAGCCAAACTTCGAGTTGTCGATTTTTGCCATCGGGTCTCTTTTTCTTTTTCTCCGTCTTTTGAAAGTTTAAGTCTTTTATTAGAAGTTGTGTAAGTTGGGTTGCTGAATTTGTGAAGCCCATTAACCTTATGCAGCTGGCCCACTACCTCAACCCAAATGGATGACCCGTGAAGGAACGGGCTTTCTGGATTTTTTTAATGGATATGTTGGATTGATGATATGCACGTTTACTATCGTTGGATCCATGGTGTCATATAAATAGGCTTTGTAATCCCTTTACGTTTAGGTTGTATCATTTTTTACGTGAGTTCTTGTCTGCGGGCTGTTCATCTTCTTCGCCCAATTTGTAGTTTTTCTCTGAAATACTTTGTGTGATGTTAAGAGAGAAAAGGGAGAAAACTCTTGTGTGAGTTTACCCATTGAGAGATCTGTGTTGTATTGTTGGTTTGAGAATTTTGTGTTCTTGTAATTGTAACTCTATCCTTTTTTGGGCCGGTATAGTGGATTCGAGCTTAATCCTCACGGATGCTGAACGGGGGACTAAGCGTTAGAAGCGGTCGCTGAACCCTCAGAGCCTTTGGCCGAAAAATCTTTGCGTTCTTGCTTTCAGTTTTGAGTTCTTTTGAAATCTTGTTTTTATACTTCTAAGTGCTTTGGAACTAGATCTTGGACCTACAAGTTGTTTATCTTAACATTCATGTAATAATTAGCAATTACTATTGTAATACTAACTCCCCCTTTTCATTGTTTCATTTCGTAATAATTATGGAAACTGCATGAGCTGAGTTTTTAGAGTTTTTTTTTTACTATATTATTCATCACCGGAATTAAAAATTAATTTGTCTCATAGTATTATGCCAATCATTTTTGTGAATTCATGATACTATGTATGAATTTTTTTGACGGCACAACTATAAATGTTCATAAAGATTATCAACAAAAAAGTTTTCTTTATGTTTCTTGATTTTGGAATGTTTTTCATTTCTCCCTATTCTTTTTCATCGTTTTGACTTTCCATTTATATCTCTCACATAAAAAAAAAAAAAAAAAATCTAATTGGGTTTCTATTAAGGGTTAGGTTCCTTCAACCCTAACTTAGATTAGAGCTAAGCAGTCGAATTATTTATTTCTTTTGTAATAAAAGTACTCTCCCCATGAAAATTTACTTCTTTGAATTGATAGGTTGAGCATATTGACAAATGCGCAGATGCACCTTGCTAAGCTTGATAAATTGTGACAAGCTGCTAAAATAGAGGCAGAAATGTACTTTAGAAAGGAACGAATAAAGTTAGGAACAAAGGTTGAAATACGGGTTCAGCCAGCAGAGGCAATAGAATGCTTATCCTTAAAGCTTGTAGGCACATGATTTTTTTGAATGGGAACACAATGTGAACCTTTTTTAACTTGTAATTTGTCTTGATTTAAGATTTTTACGTTCATGTCTAGTTTTTGAATTAATTGGAAAAAATGTTTATTTCCATTTTCAAATATGTGTAGTTCATGTTAGTTTGCAAAAATACAGTTTTATTGTGTAGTAGATAACATTTCTTAGGCAATTTTTTTACATAACGTATAATAAGAGGAATTGACGAGAAAGTGAGAGAAAAATTGTCGAGATCTACATTTCAACTATCCAAACTGAATGCTATGTATTATTTTCAGCATTAAATAAACAATTTCCTAAATAATTTAATGTTCATGTGTAATTTTAGGATTTTTGGAAAAATATATTTATGTCCATTGTGGATGCATGTAGCTTATGTTCATGTATGAAAATTTAATTTAATTGTGTAGTACATGTCAGTTCGTAAGTCAATTCTCACGTAATGTGTAGCACTTCGAATTATAGATGAACGTAAACTCGAGTTGTCAAGACCACTACAACTATCAAACATGTAATGTTTTGTATAAATTTAATATATCAAACTTTAAATGAATACACTGGGCACCTACGAATAAATTATACAAACCAATCGCAAACTTGTTAGACGAAAAGTTACAATGTCTATTCTGACAGTCTAGAAATGTCGAGATTGACATTTGAACCGTCAGTCATGACAGTTAGCATTTGACAAGATAGCGTTTAAGGTGTATGATCGATGGAAAAACATTCTTTATAAAGTATTAAGTATGTTCATCAATGCTCAACAACCAAATGATCAAATATTGACAAAGAATTTACACAATGCTATATTAAATATGGAATATTCCAAAATTTTATAGAGAAATTGCTATATTTATCCAAGTTCTCATGTACGATGATCGCCCCAATATTACAGGGTACAATTTTAATATTATTCTCGTTTGTCACATTTTGCATTTTTCTGACCACATGGTGTTGTAAGTTTCCATAATCTTCCTCTGATACAAATGAAGGATCTTGGAAACTTATATCCCTTATCATGTGGACAATTAGAAGCTTGATTTCGCGAAGACTAACACAAAGACCATGGATCGTGAATATGAAGTTTCTTCATCAATAGTAACACAAGTCTTGCTAGAGTAATATTACTTAAATCTACGATTGAAGTGGTATTGTTTCCTCTTCACTTCCATTCGTCATCTATGTGAACAAATTATCCCAAATTCGAGACAATGAATTCTAGATTACTCATACCAGAAAATTTGAGATACCATTGATAAGCATTCGACACATTATTATATTGGACTGTCATAGCATGCAAACGGCAACTACAAATAGATAATACAAAATAGTAGCAAACCGATGAGACTAACTGTTAAATTATCTTTCCCGACATTTACATACTGTCAAGTTCGACATTTTAACTATCGATCTCCATAGTCTAGTCGACATTGAACGTAGGTATTTACGGTTCGCAACTGATGGGGAACATTTAATGGGTGTAGTTAGAATACATTTTTCATAGCATTAATTGTGTTCATCAATGCCAACTATCAAAAGACAAAATCTTCACAATGAATATATACAATACTTCATTAAATAGGGAACCCCCAACAAGATTTTATGGAGGATAATATCATTCAAAGAAATTTGTAAAAGCAATCCAAATGAATGAATTAAATATGAACATATTATATTTAACAATTAATACTAGTAAGTTATAAGATAAAAACATTAAACAATTTATAAATGCTAATCCCTCGAACTTGAAGATGAATCCAAAATTACTTTCTTCTTGAATTTACAATGAGAAGACTCAAAAAAACTTGTGTTTTTGTTTTTGTTTTTTTTTTTTCTTGTAGAGAAATTATCATTCATCTACATAGTGAAATGTTATGAAATAATTTTAATTAGTTTTTTGGTTAACAATTCTATTAGACATTGTATATTAGATATATTCATAGGATTTTCTTACACATATCAACTATCAATTCATGACATTAATTAGCATTAAATGCATGCATTAATTAGCAATAAATGCACCCAAAAAGGTATTTACAAGGGTATCTTGAACATTTTGCACCCAAAAAAATGATTTTTAGAATACCGTGATTATTATTATTATTTTTTTTTTTTTGGCAATTCATAATGTAGGAACGTCTATGCAAAATCTCCTTAAAAAAATCACGTTACATTGCATTTAATGTCATTTAGTTGCCATCTAAATTGGTGCTTGCACAAATTCATATGGCCGCCTAAGTCATGGATCAATATGAAGCGTCTTTTTGTCCTTGAAACATTAATTATTTACGATATTTTTCAATGATATGTATATTATTGTTGACAACTTTTTTTTAACATTCTTCCATATGATACCATCTTATCCTTTGATTTTCTCAATAATTTTTTACATCAATATTCAGATTGTGCCACATAAGAGGAATGTCAATCATGTGGTAAACTATAATGTACATCTACCATTATTGTAATCAAAAACTAATTTGGCATAGTAAGTCAAGTGAATTTTGTGCCTTCCAATTTTGTCAAATGATTAAAAAATTAAATAAGATTATCCATAATAT
>CAIGRB010077073.1:23869-36932 GCA_903798255.1 Fraxinus quadrangulata
GGCGGGACGGGGCACGGGTGGGATAGGGGATTGTCTCCACGGGGCGATGTGGGGCGGGGGTGCCCTGCCCCAAACCCGCCCAACTGCCATCCCTACTGCACGACTCACAAAGATGAAGGAGAAAATGGCCGCCCCTCTTTTTTCTCACTACCACATATTCAGACAACTCATAGAGCAAAATAGGTATGCCATAAATCTCAACCCACTATACATGTAAACAAATTCCACAAAGTAACCAGATTGCTTTCAAATTCATACAAATGCACATATCAAACATATTGAAATGTAACGTATAACCATGCAACATAATTAAGCAATTACACACATGCAGAAAGGATTACACATAGATGCACATGCGGTAACTATGTTTACTTTTTATAAATCTCACACGGGTCACAACTAGACCCAATGGCGACCTCTTCTTTCCTTACATTATCCTTTGTAGGACAGTTTCTTTCGATATGTTCAAAATACTACAGTTAAAACACCTCTTACTTTTCGCACTTACCTTTAAACCTACATTTGCCATCAATACCAAAAAATGACCACAAGCAAAGTACAACTACAATTGACACAGAATATTCAAACAAACTTTCCTATGGTCACATGCAATTCTAATCGTGTAGAAAAAATTTAGCAATAAATGTACAAATAATTCCTAAATCTAGCAAAAGACAATGGTTACCTCGCATGGTAACCTCAAACTTAATGTTACCCCACACAATAACTACTAATGCAAAAAGTAAATGGTTAAACCACATGATAGCCATAATTGCAATAATAAAATGGAAATAACACTCTATCGAGCAGACCAAATATGCGAGTCTGTAAATAAGGAGAGATGTGAATTCACTACTTTAGGATCATCACTATTCGCCCTAAAGCTTCCAACAATTGTGACAATTAAGAAATGAGACACCTCCTCAAATGCTCAAGGGCAAAATTGTTCAAATTTTACCGTATCGCTCAAAATAGAGAATGGACACCACCACAAGGTCTACTATGCCACCGCAACATTCCATCTGAAGATGTCGTCGTGGAAAAATGTTGTACGAGTTCGCACGCGCCTCGCAGGATTTCTGAGCGTGGCATCCATGCGCCACCTCCACGTACTGCCACGCTGGTCACGTGCTACACTACATGGTGCTCCTCTGCCTGTTTGTCAAGCTAGTTGTCTTGGTTTCTCCAATCGGCCATTGGTTTAGCCGAAATAGATCTGACCAAATTAATTCTTCTTCAACATATTTTCTCTCCGCTTTCTACATGTTTTCCAACTATTTATGACCACTTTTAATCGGTTTTTGCGCCATTATCTCACAAATTTCTCAACAACACAAGCTTTAATGCCATTTGTTGGTGAAATCCCTCGAGAAATCTTGAATCCGAGCTCAATTATTTAGCCAAAAGAATACCAATCAAGGATTGCTCGATCCACAATTGTTCCACACTTGGTTGGCACAAGCTTCATCCCTCAAAAGAGAGAATTGTGGCGATTGATTTGCAAGCCATAAATGAAGAGAAAACAATGGAGGAAAGAGTTCGAAGAAGAGGGAAAAAAACTCAACAACCTCGGTTGTTTCTCACTTACACACAACACACAGAAAACGGCTATAGTAGGAAGCCAAATGTATATTACCTAGGTTATCACAAGTTGTGGCCAAGAACGAGGAGCAAATGAGCCAACAATAAAAAATAATCCAATGGGCCAACAAACCTAATAACCAATATAAAGCACATGCTACTCACATGGGCTATCCGAAAGTGTTAGGTCACGAGCAATACTAACTTAATTAAGTTTTATCAAGTGATCTAAGTTATTTTCAAGTTGAGCTATTACTAAGGTATCAATATAAGTTTTTCAATATCGTTTTAACATCATCACCCGAAATTTATTGGGTATCAAAACCCAACGTTCATCATTAAAAGGGAAAATGACTAAAATGTTTAACAAAAGTAGAAAATATAATCTGAACACTGCACAAATTCAATCTGAAAAGAAAGAAAATCTTCATTAGGCAAAAACTCCATCTTTGAAATCAATGGAAAGACGAAATTTTTATTAAAATTAACTCAACAAAAATTCAATTTTATTTTGACGAAGAATAAAAAATATTGACCACCTAGAACTTACCTAGAGGCGTAATGCAGTGCATAATGGAAAGTATACATTGACGACGAGGAGGAGCAATTTTTATTTTTGTTTGGTTTTTGTAGGTTTCTTGATGATATGACCATTCTTCAACCAACTTAAGCTCAAAACAAATATGTTCTCTACACTTTTAGTCTCTTGACCAAAATGTCCTTGCCCAAACATGATACGAGTACAAGCGACCACTTAATGGAGCATATGGAGGGAAAAATATGACAATGGTGATTTTCATAAAGAGTGATCAAAATGAGGTTCCAAATGCCTAGTGGTGGTAGCTCGGCTCGTGAAACTCGGCTCGTGGGCTACTAGGGAAAAATATGACAATGGTGATTTTCATAAAGAGTGATCAAAATGAGGTTCCAAATGCCTAGGGGGGGTAGCTCGGCTCGTGAAACTCGGCTCGGGGGCTACTCGGGCGCGTCCAATGACAAGCCCGAGCACGAGTCGAGGGGGCCAATTCGCTAGCTCGGCTCGTCCACGGGCGAGCGGCTTGTCTTTGTGAAGAGTTATTTTTTTTTTTCAGAAAAAAATGTATATCTTAAAAAAAAAATAACGAGCTCGTGAGTCACGAGCTCACGTGTCGAGCCGACACGTGAGTAACGAGCCGAGCATAAACTCAGCTTGACCCATTGCCAACCCTACAAATGCCAAAGCAAAATGATAGTTGATTTGGACAATAAAGACAAACAATAAAAAAATGTTATGTATCAATTACCAAAGTAAAAAATAAAAAATAAAAAAATTGACTTCTTTTGAAGCTTTTTCAACAAAAAATGAAATAAACATTTCATATAGAAATAAATTTAAAAATTAAGCTACTTGTATATTTTATTTGTACATTGTGATTGAAATTTCATGACGTGTAAAAATTGAGACCATTGATTGTTTTAAATGGTTTTAAAATAAATGACAAAATAGTGTGTCACGTCAAGAAATGCCAATCAAGATGTAAGCCTCTGTTTGACACTCATTTTGGGTGTAAATTTTTTTTTTTTTTAATAGTGATTGATGGAAGATTGTGTGGTCAAAAAGTAAGGAGAATTTTTGGGTTTATGTGTAATATTATTTTATTGATAAAATGTGTAGTTAAAATGAAGAATGAAAAAAAATGGATTTCAAACAGGGGCTAAGTATAACAAAATAAAATAAAATCTTTTGCTAAAATCTCGCCTAGCAAGGCGCTTAATTAAACACGAGAAAGTGATGTGAAGAAATTTTATGAAACACAAGATGAAGTGATGTGATGAAAGCAAAACGTGGAAATCGAGTTTCTCAATTATTACAAAATAAAATAGTCTTCCACCCAGAATTGAAAGGTAAATTAATCATTTTTAAAATTTTAACCCATTTCTTTACAAAATTTTGAAGGAAAAAAAGAAAAGTACAAATAAGTTAATAAGAGTAATGTTATTTATTACGATAATAAATTATTGATGATGTGATCACATTTATCCCTCCTCCATGCATATAAATCGAATTGAGAAATTTCATTATTTTACACAAACTATCACATCAATCGTTTATCATTGCCCTCTTTGCTCGCACATCCATTGAAAATCTCTCTCCGCCTCTTGAAACTGAGATCCCAACAAACCTCAGGTCCTCAACGTTAATGGAGATTTTGTTCATTTCCTTTTCACTTTTTTTATAATATAATATTGTTCTTCCACAATTCTTTTACCAATAAATTCAAAAATTTTCTTCCCGGGGCCCATCAAGAATATCGATTCTTTAATTAATTTTCTGATTTTAAGATTCTGCACTTTATAAATACTTCTATTCTTTTGCATATACTAGGGCCATGTTCCTCCCGCTCCCCCTCAATTCCTTGATTTTCCGGAATTTTTCTTTGTAACCTAAATACACTTTTTCCTGTTTGGGAATATTAATTCGCATAAAAAAATATGAACTTGGGATTCTAAATTTTCGTAAATGCATCAGGAATCGGTATGATAAAGAGGCGCTATTTGTTATTTACATCGAGCGCGAGCTTTAATCGTAATATCAGTTATTTGAGGGGTTATTTTATGGCGGCAGCCTCGAATATTTTGGTGGGCCAGAGAGATTTGCAGATATTCTCTGTGAGAAGGCTTTCATCTACTGCATCAAGCATTGATACAAGCAGTGGAAGGTTTATTAATGGGCTGAGTTTTATCAAGTTTAAATGCTGTTCCTCGGAAACGTATGACAATAAATTTCGGAATAGTGATAATGATGTTTTTAGCAACTGTAATGGGGTGCAGAAGGCAAGGGCTTTTGGTCCGTGCTTGCCGCAATTTCTCTGTGATTTAGAGGCGGCTGTAAGGGTGGAGGATAGGGAAAACAGTGTGGATTATAGGGCCTTAAATGGCTCTCGTGATGGTGGCTCTACCAATAGAGGAAGCTCAACTGGATTTCCGGATCAGCTCTTGCCCGAGAAAATAATGGTTGCGGTGGATGTTGATGAGGGTATACGATTTTCTCTTCCGGTGTAATTTTCTACTGTTTGAGTTTGGAAATATTCAAACTGTGTAAGTCATTGTGATCATCCTACTTATATCTATACATTTCTTCTGTCTTTGTTGGCAGTTCTTGGCAATTTTTTATCAGCTCTCAATCAATTCATTGCGGATCAATATTCTCTGAATCACTCAGTTTCTGAATACCACGTCTATGAGTTTTTTAAGGTACCATTTCGTCTTGAACAAGTCTGTGTTGTATGTACTTGCTTGCATTCATATTTGCTCTCTTCTCACACATTCACAAAGCAACATGCTCTTGATTTCTATTTAATGGAGTATATGCTCATTTGATCACTGATGGCAAACCTTGATTAGTGTGGCAGATAGTGAAAATTCAGATGGCTAGTCTATGACAAGAACTTTGATCACCTCATCCACCAACTTGAGGAAAAAAGTTAGGATTGATCATTTTTCCACTTCTACAACGGATTTCTTGGGGGTGATGGTCCTTTCCTGTTCCATCAACAGATGCTTAACTTGTGAACTCCAACTTCATAAGCACCAAAACATATCCTTTGTCAAATACAAGTGTCAGCAACGGTCAAGCTAATGTTTTGATACGCATAAAAAGAATTCAATAAAGAAGCATTAAATATAAGAGTCAGTATCACATCTTTAATTATGCATTATCTGTTTTATAACTCGGGTGTATATCTTGTTATGGAAATACTTGCTTAGGGTATTTAATACGAGCAGGGTCAAGTAAATCAGAAACCTTCCCCTTGTGACTTCTCTTTGTGTATCTTGATCCTACTCCTTTTGTTGCTCTCACCCTTACTCTGGCTAGTCTTGTTATCCTCTTCCTCTGCTCCCATCCTTCATCTATTTCTAGCTTCTTCATTTTTTTCTAACAAATGGTTATTGAGTATATCAATAAGTACTATTGGTCAACTGCCAAAAAAGAAAGCAATAAATTAACCAAAGACTGCAGTTGTACCACTACCTTGGGTTACAACTGCTTCAGCACCATAGCAGCTTTCCTGTCATCTGTGTGATTGGTTTTTGAAAGAACTTTGAAGAATTGAGGCGGGATTATGGGGGCGACATCCTTGATGGACTAACATTTTGTTGATTTATTACTTGATATTCAAGTTGGATCTTGCTTTTTATTAAGAGAGTTGAATTTTTATGGCAGTGATTGTTAGCCTTGTTTTCTGAGAGGGTAGGGGAAGGGGAAGAGAGGGAAAGGCCACTGGCCTCCATTTTATGTCTTTTTGACCTTTGTCATGATTTCACGGCATTTATTCCAGTGAAACATAGAACCCAGATCCTGATAGTGAGAACCTGTCTTCTAGGTCTCATTCATAGCGCATTCTTTCCTTCATTTTCCTAGGTGTATATGTAGTCCAATCCTCGCACCTGCATTTCAAGTTCATACAAATTAAAATTTTCTATCTTTGCCCAAGCTCAATTAGTTTTGAGGACTTGGCACTTCATCTGAGTTTGCATGTCTTTGAAGATTGATGCTTTCTCTGGACAGAGTTTCACGAGTTGCCTTTCTTCTTAGCACAGAAAGGGACACCGTGCGGCAGTAGTCTGCTCCGCTAGACTACCTTCCGCTTTTTCTCGAGCGTTTCGGGACAAAAGAAGATTTGATTACAAATAATAGAAAGCTTGAAACACAATTGAAATGAAATTGATCATTGATTACTGAAAGCGAGAAATTACAATTGGAAAGCAGGAAATTACAAAATGGCTAGTGCAGGGGGCGAACACTAGAAAGCTTGAAAGTTTTGTTTGAAAGACTATTACCCCCTATAATAGATAAAACAAAAAAACCTAAGTACCGGGAGTAGACGTCTTCTTGCCGAAGAATCATACTAAAATTTATCTATTTTCTATCTATTTTAGAAATGGAAATTACAACTCGAAATGGACTAATATTTACAATGTGCGGCCGAAGTTGGGGCAAACTGCGGCTGCGATAGGGTCACGGGGCTTAATGAAGCTGCGGTCCGTGACATTCTCCCCCATTTGTTTTGGCGACGTCCTCGGAGCCATCGATAAATGATATACTTCAATAAACTGTTTGAAGGCTTCAAGGTCTTTCGCTTGCCCGATTATTCACTCGCTGTTGCATCCGCTCCATTTGACCAAGTACTCCTGAAGATATTTCTTTGATACTTGAGTAGTTTGCTGGCCAAGAATCTCTTCAGCAACATTCTTTTCGGATCTTTTCAATTTAATCCCATGTTGCTTTAGATCTGCAGACTGCTTGTACCATTTCTGAGTGATGTCCACAGTATGAGGAAGTAACGGTTGCTGGCCAATACTGATCTCAAAAGGACTCTTTTTGGGAGAAGAGCTCTTCTGGGCAGTGAAGTGCATCTGAGCCGCATCCAGAAGTTTTACCCAAATTTTCTGTGAAACAGAGATAAAGTGCTGAAGAGAATCCTTCAGCTCGGAATTGAAGCGTTCTGTCTGTCCCTCAGATTGTGGGTGAAAACTTGAACTTGTGCTCAAAGTTGAACCAAGATGTTTGAGCAACTCGGTCCAAAGTAAGCCAATGAATCGAGAATCTCGATCACTGACGATATCCTTAGGCAGTCCCCAGTATTTGACATTCGGTTTGAAGAAGAGTTGAGCTGTCTCTTCGGCTGATGTATACTTGGACGCTGTAGTGAAAGCTGCATGTTTAGATAAGCGGTCTCTTTCAACCGTTGGCAATCCACGACCGTAGTCCATCGATACACTCTCGACTGGTCTGTTCGGGATGGAGAGAGGCTTCAGTAAGCCTGCCTTTTTCTGATGACCCGCTATATCTGGCTGACAACCAAGACAAGTTTTCACATAACTTGCATTGTCATTCTGCCTTTGAGGCCTGTAGTATGCACGTTTCAGTAGTGCATAAGTACGCTCGACGATAGTCCCACTTCCACACTTTTCTCCCAGTTGTTTCCGAAGCTCTTCAAGCTCTGGCTGAGACTTACGGTATAGTGCCCTAGTGGGAGGTTTGGTACCCGAAACACATTCGGTCTTACAATCAATTGCCTTCATCAGTGGCAATCCCCTTGGTAACTCATCCGGCATGATGCCCTCGGATTTCTTGATAAACCTTCTAGCAGGTTTCGGGACAGAGCTAGTCGCCTCTTCGATCTCCTCTGTTCGAAGGGTGCACAAAAATGAGGGTTCATTCCTCCTGAAACCCTTACTGAATGGCATGGCTGAGATACTCTTCCCGTTTGTTTTCCCAGCTTGTGTGGGAATGATGAATGGCTTACTACCCATCATCATTAACGAATCAGCATACGGCAACACTACTGTCTTAGTGTCCCGAAGAAATTCCAATCCCAAAATGAGCTTGAAATCATCCATCTGAACTGTCGACAAGTTTGTCCTCCCTTCAAAAGGACCTATCTTGATCGACACAGATTTTGCTACTCCCGCTATTGGTTGAGCAGCGGAGTTGATCGCTTTGACCTTCCCCTTACCTCTTTCCAGAACAAGTCCGAGTCGCTGCACTTCGGAACTTGCGAGGTAGTTGTGGGTAGCACCAGTGTCTACCATAGCCCTGATTGGCTTTCCATTGATCCTCACATCAATGTACATTAGACTTTTCACCCTGCAGGTGCGAGCCTTCGATTCTTCAATCTTCGGCTCTTTCGAGGGATCTCCATCCCTTTTAGTTGCTCGGTGCGATAGTGTATTGCACCAATGCGAGAATGCACCAATTACATCCTCATCCCCTTCGGATTCGGTCTCATCATGACAGCTAGCTTGTGGGGTATTTTGCTTTGAACTCGAGCCACCACTTGCTAGTTGACAGTATGCATTTACCATCCGTTTCTGAGGACATTCCGCCACCCGATGTGGTCCTTCACATAAGAAGCATCGCAATTTGGGAGTGGCATCAGATCTGCCCTCTATTGCCTTTCCTTTGTTCCAGTTGCTACTACTGGCACCGTTATAGTTTCCTTGACGGCTATTCTGATAGTTTCCCTGCGAGTTACTCTGACGGGTGCCTTCATAGGCTCTTCCCCCGTTCTGAGAGTAACGCTCTCCCCCATTTGAGTTCGAGCTGGATCTGTAAGGTCTGTTTCCACCTCTAACAGATTGACTATTTCCCGAAGGTCGATCCTCTCTCGATTCCGGTTGATAGTCGCTTAAGCATTCGGCAGCTCCCATAGCCGTGCTCAAATCAGTGACCTTCTGTCTCTGAAGTTCCGTGCGTGTCCACGGTTCCAACCCTTCCATGAAGGTAAATAGCTTATCCTTTTCCGACATATCTCGAATATTCAGCATATGTCCTGAAAAGGCTTTCACATACTCCCTGATGGAGCTCGTGTGTTTCAGTTCTCGTAAGGCCCGACGTGCCTCGTATTCCACATTCTCTGGGAAGAATTGAAATCTGATTGCTTCCTTGAGATGATCCCAAGAATCTATTCGGACCCTGTTGGCCTGAATATCAGCATACTTCGTTCGCCACCAAAGCTTTGCATCTCCACTCAGATACATGGTAGCTGTAGTAACCTTTCTCGCTTCGTCTTGGATCGAAGCCGCAAGAAAGTATTGTTCCATATCGAACAAGAAGTTCTCAACTTCTTTAGCATCGCGTGCTCCTCCGTACGCACACGGTTCTGGAATTCTGAGTCTATGAACAGGCTCATGTGCGGTGGCTTGTCCGTTGCCAACCGCGCGTTGAAGCACTAGCAATTGAGCTCTCAACGCTTCGATCTCATCCTGCAGATCAGGTATGAAATCAGCAGCTTCAGTCATTGCTGCGTTAGCCCTCTGGCTTTCATCCAGTTGGATGCGTAATTCCCGAATTTCCGTCTCGGCCACCTCGACCTTCTCCTCGAGGCCATCCATGGCACAACCCAACCGAGTATTCACCATCTCAAGCGCATCCATGCGCTGTTTCGTAGTCAACTTTGGAGGATCCACCACCTCCGTGGTGTTCGATCCAATTGGATCCATAGCTTTCTTATCGAGGGTCTTGAGCCGCAGCTCTGATACCAAGTGTCACGGGGTGCCTTTCTTCTTAGCACAGAAAGGGACACCGTGCGGCAGTAGTCTGCTCCGCTAGACTACCTTCCGCCTTTTCTCGGGACGAAAGAGATTTTGATTGCAAAATATTAGAAAGCTTGAAACACAATTGAAATGAAATTGATCATTGATTACTGAAAGCGAGAAATTACAATTGGAAAGCAGGAAATTACAAAATGGCTAGTGCAGGGGGCGAACACTAGAAAGCTTGAAAGTTTTGTTTGAAAGACTATTACCCCCTATAATAGATAAAACAAAAAAACCTAAGTACCGGGAGTAGACGTCTTCTTGCCGAAGAATCATACTAAAATTTATCTATTTTCTATCTATTTTAGAAATGGAAATTACAACTCGAAATAGACTAATATTTACAATGTGCGGCCGAAGTTGGGGCAAACTGCGGCTGCGATAAGGTCACGGGGCTTAAGTGAAGCTGCGGTCCGTGACACAGAGTCAAGTGTCCTTGTTGTAAGAGACTCCTGTTATTGTAACAATAGTGGAAGTGCTCACCACTCGGGATATTGTATTGGGTTGAAACTGCATTTCATACTTCTATAGTTTCCACTGTTTAGGATGTAAATTGTGTACTAAAATATGTTATGGAGCTTGAACGGTAGTATATTACTTATTTCTATTCATTTTTTTTTTCTTATAGCCATAAATAAATCATACCTTTGCATACCTGATCATATTTTATTTTATAAATCTTGCAGATATGGAACTGTTCTCGGGATGAAGGTATCCGTAAAGATTGTGTTTACTAGATTGAAACACACAACTAATAAGATTTGTTTTCTTTGTGATAGAACTGTTTGCTTATTCATCTAGTTGATAACCCAATTGATTATTTTTTCGTGCTATCTCTTTTCTCACAATTTTCAGATAATGGGGCTTGATTGTAATTCAATTAAGCCTTTAAATTTTATTTTCCTCGACACTTTTAGCTGTCTACAATGTGTTGGTTTTCTTCCAATTTTGGGAGGGTAATGTGTTATGGAATACCTCACCTTTTCAATGTGTATTTTGGTTCTATTACCTAGAACTTATTAGGTGCTATATATGCTTTCTGCTTCAATGCCCACTCCCTTCTTTCCCGGTTTCATATATGAATTATTTTGGTTACTAAAAGTTTTGGTGGATCATTACTCATGACTGCTGTTGATGCTAGTATTAGATGCTGCTATGGTTTCCCTTGCTGCTTAACTGCATAAGTGCAAGTCTTTTGTTTTATTATTGCTCGACAGTTTGGCAATTTGTTGAAAAATGTTTAGATCTTTGTGTAGCAAATACTTACATTTTGGCTTTCAACAAGCCACCATGCCTGCCTGAGTTTCTAACTTGACAGTCTGACTAAGAACATCATATTTCTTTGACAGCTGATATACGCGTGCATGAATTCTTTAAGACATCTTATTTTAAGAAAGGGATACATCCAATTCCGGGTGCCCAGAAAGCTCTTAACAAGTTGTCCAAATTTTGTGATCTGTCAGTTGTTACGTAGGTATCCTTAACCCTTGAATGCTCGACTAATTTTCAATTCATCTTTGAAACTAATTGTCATTTATTAATCCTGCACAGGTCCCGACAGAATGCAATAAAGGAGCATACAGTTGAATGGATTGACAGATATTATCCGGGGTTGTTTAAGGAGATCCAGTTTGGCAATCACTTTGCCTTGGATGGAAAGTCCCGACCTAAATCAGACATTTGCAAGTATATTATTCAACTTCTGATAGTTTTGCTAGCATGTTATTACAATTCACGTTTTACCCTTCCCTGATATATCCAAATGTTTGATGCTCATATAAAGACGAGCATGTCATTAAATTGCTGTATACTCTAGTGTGATAATGCTAGAATATTCATTATTTATTGATCTGCCAGCATATTTATCGGGAGAGAGATGGTTTTGCTTTTGTTTCTGGCAGGTCCTTGGGAGCAAAGGTTTTGATTGACGACAATCCAAGATATGCAATTGAGTGTGCTGAAGTCGGGATTAAGGTTCTTCTTTTCGATTATGAGAATTCATATCCTTGGTCCAAGATGGAGTCTGTTAATCGACATCCTCTTGTCACCAAGGTTCACAATTGGGAAGAGGTGGAGCATCAGTTAGCATTCTGGATTACATAATGGAAAATTTGATCCCACAACTAGGTTCAGGAGACATTGATTCATTAGAAGTTTTAGATTTTTTATTTTTTTTAAATGATTGCTGGATTGTCAAATTAAAGGAAAATTGTATTTTTACATATCGTCGTGGAGTAGCTCGGGAAGGGTTTTGTAAAACAGGTTCCACTTGTAGGGATGCTGAGGTGAAGGAACATGATCTAATGTTTCCCATTTTTAAGTTCTCTTTTTCTTCTGATGTAAAAGTGGGGTTTTTTAGCCTGTTAAACAGTGATGGCTATACCCCCTTCAACCACAGGAGAGCAAACGCAATGTTCCTTTGCTCTCATTAGATTACAGTAATAGAGGACAGATATTTTGTTTTAAATAAATTCATGGAATGTAATGAACTTATGAAAGAAGTATTTTCTACAAGAATCACCTGTTTTTCTGATCGAAAATAAAACCATTTCCCTTCTTCAACTAAAGGTAAATCGAGGTGAAGTAGAACAAGAAGATGCCATTTATGAAAGGGTAATTGGCCCAGAATATTCTTGACCTTTGCCTCAATTGTGAATACCACATATCCTTTCAGATTGACAAAAATTCCTTTGAATGACTTTTTAAGTAGGGAAGGCCTACCGTCCAAGTCCATTAGTTGAGGAGTTGAGTAGGACCCAAAATAAAAAATCATAATTGCAATTGCTGTTCCAAACCTTTTAAATTTTTTGTAGATTATATCTAAACTTTTCATTTGTACCATTCACAATTCCAAATCTTTTAAGAAAATATTTTTCTTCTTCCACCCCACCCCCACCCCCCAACCCAAATCAAAACCCATCCTCACTATCTGCACCTTCTTTCATAGGTTTTCCTTCAAGCTCTCGAGTCCAGTAGCGACCCTAACTACAAGAGGGGTAGACGATCACATAAGATCCCGTATTTGTGAGGGCCCCAAAAAAAATTATCATATATAGTTCAAATATCTAAAAAAAAAAGGCAAACAAAACAAAGTCCAAACGCAATTAACCAAGACAATCCAATTGTCCAATTAGCAAACATATTAGTATATAATTAAAAAGCAAATGTTATGTAAGTTCAGTCTTTATTTTGCAAAAGTATTTAAATCATAATTAGGGAAAATTGCAGCCGCGATTCCAAACCTTTCATTTTGTTGCAGATTACACCCAAACCTTTAATTTTTCAGCCGACGTCCCAAATCTTTATATGTAATTGCAGCGTCGGTCCCAAACCTTGAATTCTGTCCAAAAATCGTCAATCAACGTTGCTACAGTAATTTTGACTCCGAAAAATTGCAGCG
>CAIGRB010077073.1:41900-66353 GCA_903798255.1 Fraxinus quadrangulata
GTCTGCAAATTTCATTTGAACTGGCCAAATGGTCTGCCTGCCGGACTGGGTTGTGTGTGTGGCCTTGTGGAGGGGTTTGGGCTAATTGATTGGACCAATTCATTTAGGTTTGGGCCTTTTTTAAAAGGCCCAAATTGTCAACACAAAGGAATGAACCAAAAAAAATTCTTACCTTCTTCTCCATTTTCCGGCAATCGGCGCTGAACTGAAGGGCGAAGGGTGCCACTGCTGTGAAGCTCCTGACGGACCCAGCAAGGGCGGCCGCGGGGGCTGGCCAGGTGCTGGGTCCGCCCCTGTATATTAGTTATAGTTGCATGATCTGTAAAAGCAGCTTCTAAGAATTGAAGTTAATAAAATTCAACATTTGGTCAATAATATCACAAGCAATGTTGGATGGGTTGACTATAGTGTCTATTGAAAAAAAAGTTCTAAAATAAATTGATTGTAATAATATAACTATTGATTTTCTATAAATAAAAAAAAAGAATAAATTTAATTTAGACATTTGAAAATTTTAATTCAGATTTTACTCACTCAAACCAATAGTTAATGGTTTGTCATGAGATCACAAAAATTTACAAATAAAAATCGATTAACCGAATCCAGATTATTGATCCACACAAGCAATTCAAATCGTCAAAAAACCATAATTCAGTCGTGTGCACAATATATTTTTTCATTGTATGGCATCACTGAATAAACCTCCATTGAAAGTCACTCGATCACCATCTACGATGCTTCAATAGCCTGCCTCCCACGCTTCCCTTCCAGCATTCATACCACCGGGTAAGGCTGTCAATAGATTAGATTTTGATTCGAATTTGATGAAACTAATGGGAGATTGATTTAATGTCTGTGTCCGATAATTTGATTAAGATTCGAATCCGATAATCCGTTAATTAAATGGAGCAAATATGGACATAAGTCAATCTATCTGACTTGTTATAAATAGTTGAGTTATGGCATGTTATTTGCCACTAAAATAAATAAATAAAAAAATTTAGAATAAAAAAGTCATCAAATCCAAAACATAAAAAACAAATAAGAAAGTCTATTCACATGTACACCAACAATTGTTTGTTGGGGGTTTTCTTTTACTTTTCAAAAAGTCATAAACAATCCCACATCGGTTCCATAAAAAAAGGGTAAAGAAATAAGTCATAAATAGTGGATATGCAATTGCTTGGATTTTTCACTATTTGAGCCTTAATGGTTTAAAATATGGGCAACTTATAAAATTGCGCATAAAATTAGAAGTTTTTTAACAATTTATATGAAAATATTTTGAAAATAAAAAATAGTGTAAAATTAAGTGTCACTTTTCTATTAAAAAGTGACATTGTAATGACACAATGTCATTTTTTAAAGTTAAGTGTCATTATACAATGTCACTAAAAAAAAGTGATAATCTAAAAAATGACAAAAACTCAAAAAATGACACATTCAAAAAAAAATTGATAGAAAAAAGTAACAAGTACTCAAAAAGTGACGAAATTAAAAAAAAAAAAAAGTGACAGAAATTCAAAACGGTGATAGAAATAGTATGATGATGATTTTCTCGTTGAATAACTAGTATCTATTTTACTCTGTTAAGATTTTTTGTAGAAATTTAGAGTTAGCAACAGACATGGTAAGTAAATCGACTCAGATGCCCATTCTAATAAGTAATTATGCTAAAGCATTTATTTCCAAATACAATACTTATCCCTTCTTCAGGCAACAAGATAAGAAAAATGGTTGTAACAGCAATCAATGCACATATTAACCAAGGCAAAACAAGTACAGAACTTATCCCTTTGCTCCACAATTATCACAAAATCCAGGGATAGCAACATCAGACATGGTTGGTTATTTGCAGGGCAAAATTGTATTTTTTTTGGTCATTGGACATTTGTGTTTGGGTCATCAGGCAATTTGTTCATTGAAATTTGAAATACAAAAAAACGAATAGGCAATGAACATAGTTATCTTAACATTTGTGTTCTTGAGTCATCAGGCAAAATTGCAGGGCAACATTAGACATTATGTATAAAATTGTATATGTCAACCAAGAATGACTCATTGTCGGTGTCCCACAGCCAATATTGTACCCACAGTCCAATAAAAAATTTACCTGCTCACAATAATACATCCCATTTCTGCATATTTCTTCTTCTTCCAAGGGCATAGCAGCCACCTTTTCTAAGTCTCATCCAACGGCGTGCACTATAAATTCCTACTCTTGTTGTCATCGGTAGTGAAGTCCGCCATATTGATCTCAAACGACATTCTCCACAGATCCCTTCCGTACATACTCCTCTTTTCATCATTCCTAAAAAATTACTATTATATATGTATGATTCGCAACACAACTTAACCTCAACATTTTGTGAATTCTTGAAGCGAATGTGTTTGGATAATCAAGACTTAATCCAGAAGTTAACAGTACAGTCTTGTAGAGTAGCAGCACCAACTTCTTCATCGGCTTGTCATTTTTGTCAACCTAGGTCCTCTCATGAAGCTCCTCCATGATACTATTGTCTAGATTAATCTCCATAATCTTTTTGGGTGGGAGGCAAAGATGGTGGAAAAATTGGCTGAGATAGTTTAGTTATGGGCTTTATCAAAGTATTAAATACGGGGAACAATACATAAGTAAGGTATTAAGTATCATCAATTTCAAAATTAAGGATAGATATTTTAAATTTCAAAAATAAGATTTTTATTAAAATTTATTTAGGATTTAATTAATTAATTAAATATATTAAGGTAAAAAATATATGCAATTTGGTTACAAATTAACCATTTAATTAGTCACAAATTATTTTTCGATCACGAATCAAAATCTTTATATGTGTCAAATTATTTTACGGTCACAATTCAAAATTATTATAAGTTACAATTTATTCATCGGTCACAAATCAAAAATTTATATGTCACAATTTATAAATCACAAATATTATAAGTCACAACTTAGTAGACAGTCAAATTACGGTCACAATTCAAAATTATTATAAGTTACAATTTATTCATCGGTCACATTAAAAATTTTAAAGTCACAATTTATTTATCGATCACAAATCACAAATATTATAGGTCACAACTTATTATGCCGTCACAAATTATCAAATTACGATCACAAATTAACATTTTTTAGGTCACATATTATTTTTTGGTCACGAATTAAAAACTTTTATGAGTCACAGATTATTCATCGATGATAAAATCAAAAATTTTATTGGTCACGACTCGATTACAATTTAATAAATTGTGAGTTACAGTCATAATTTTTAGGTCACATATCATTTATTTGTCAAAAATTAACCAATTATTGGTCACAATCAACCAAATAATTGGTCAGACACCTACCAAATCCCATCACACTCACGACCATCGCCACACCAACCAAATCCCATCCTACCCACGACACCGCCAACGCCATAGCACCGTCGTCAAATACCATCACTACACAGCACCACAAGTCCCACCTCTACTGCACCATCACCACCCACAACACCATACCACCATCGCACCACTCACCTACCCACCGGATTGCACCGCACACTACCACCGCACCATAGTACCATCACACGCACAGCAACACCGCCACGATGTCGAAAACAGCACCGCCATCAAACACTACCACCGCACCGCACCGCACCGCACAACTCCACCTCTACCGCACCATAGTCCCCATCCACCGTACCACAGCCCCCGTCCACCAACTGAAAACAGATATGCACCATCACCGCGCACAGCACCACAGCCATGATGTCGAAAATAGAACCGCCTTCAAACACCACCACCGCACCGCACAACTCCACCTCCACCACACCACAACCCCTATCCCCCGTACCACAGTCCCCATCCACCCTACCACAGCCCCATCCATCGCACCACATCCATTATCCACAAAAAAAAAAAATAACAGATCTACACCGTGCTCAGACCATGGATCACGTAAAGGCATCGTCACGGCGCGGCTACGCTTCTGATGCCGGATTGCTATTTCGTCGGATCGGAAGAGAGAAGAAGTGAGAGAGAGAGAGAGAGAGAGAGAGAGAGAGAAATACGGTGATGGGTAGAGAAAGAGTAAAGAAAATGAAAATGATTAATTTGAATTTGTAATATAATTATTAATATTAAAATTTTTTATTATAACCTGATTTTTGAATAAACAAACTTTGGACATGATTTTTGAAATTGGATCTTAAATCATAAGACTTGATGTAATTTCCTCTTAAATACATGTAAAATTGTCCCTCCTAAAAAGATTGTCTTGGAATCTTTTAATCCTTTTTAGGGTATAAATCTAATTTGTTATTCACAAATTATCGAATTAATTGATTACAAATTATTTCTCGATCACATATAAAAAATTTATAGTTCACGAGTTATTTCTCAATTACAAATAAAATTTTTTATAGGTCACAATTTATTCATCGGTTACAAATTAAAATTTTTATATATCACAATTTATACATCGGTTATAAAATTAAAAATTTTATAGATCACAATTTATTTATATGTCACAAATCACGAATTTTATAAGTCATATATTATATAACAGACATAAACTATCAAATTAATTGGTCACAAGTTATTTTTCGATCACAACTTAATAAATTGTGAGTTACAATCACATTTTAAAGTCACATATTATCTATAGTCACAAATTAATCAATTTATTAGTTACGATCAACCAAATAATTGGTCAAAAATACCCCCACCTCACTCCATCCCATCCTATTCCATTCGTGCCACGACCTCCAACAACGTCACCGCTATACACCACAGCAACCACAACACTAAAAGGGAATATGCACATGCAACCGCAACCACTACACACCACATCAACACAAAAACCATACCACCACAAACCACAACCACCATCAACCAGCCAACCAACCGCTCCGCGACCACCAACCACACCCACTGCCGGTGTCAATGAAAACCACTGATCCTAAACCACAGTTCCAAAACACGAATCCAATCACACCGCCAAAGCCAACGATAATGACAACCACTGATCCAAAAACACAGTTCCAAAACACCAATCCAACTCTATCAACGCCAAAACCACATATTACTTTGCCTCCAACTCCATCAATTGCTGTGTGGCGCTCACATTCGACAGTGGACAGCGTCGTAGCGACGATGTTGCCACGACACTTACATCAAGGCGCGACTACAGGCGGATGCACCCGGTGGATGCGGCGGTTTGAGGGAGAGCATAGAGAGAGATGGGAGGTGAAGAGAGGAGAGAAGTGAGAATAGAGAAAGAATGAAAGGAGATAAAATGATTTCGGGTTTAAATTGGTTGGATGGGGTATGGTGTGTGTATATAAATTAATTTATAACATTATTATTAATATTAAAATATCGATGTATAATATTTGAATTAATATATGATTTTTGTATAAATAAACCTTAGATTTGATTTTTGGAATTGAATCATAAAAATCTGTTTTGGTATAATTTCCACTAAGTTAATTTAAACATTTGTTTTATCTTCCTAATCTTTTCAATTTCGGATCATATAATTGGATCGAATAAGTCGAATATCACAGTAGCATTGACCGTGCACACACATATATAATGTGTTGTACGGGAGGCACATGTAAGTGAGATATGCTGGATATTGCAGTTCCAAATATAAAGATAAGCGTGTTTATATATGGAAAGTCTGCTCTCTGCTATGCTTTATTTATTGCAATATTAAGTTTTATACGCATTAGATAATATATAATCCTTGGTAATTAAATTATTGTACTGCAACTTCATTCCATATTTACAACTAATATTTGCATAACTGTGACAAACATTTTAACTATATTTATTTATATATTCTAATCAAGTAATAAATAATAAATATTGAGTACATTAAAATAAAATTATTCATTAGAACTCAAAAGTTATGAATTTGATAATTGGAAATTACGAAGAAATTAGCACTAGAACAACGTAAACATTGAAATATAAAACTTAAAAGTAAAATAAAAAAATTAAACTTTGAAATAGACAAATCAAAGATAAAGAGGCGCATGTTTCACTTTGAAATGCATTGATTGATCATTTGTGGGATGAATATACTAATTTTGAGAATTAAATGACAAAACTAGTTGTACTTTTTATTAAATGTAACATTCTTTTGTGCTTTAAATATAAATTTTTTAATTGTGGGATTAAGTTTAATTTTTTAATTTATTAACAAATACAATATTTTAGTTCACTAAATATAATTTTTGATTTAATAATTTTACTAACAATATAATTTTTAGTTAAATAATTTCTAAAATACATTAATTGTTGAGAAATAAAAAATAAAGAAAACACTATTCATTTGGTGTAATGATTGGAGATGACTTTGTAAAATGGTGTGAAAGTCGCACCAATTTGGTGCAAATGGTTGGAGATGACCTTAGTAGCATTGTCGATGATTATTTCCTATCAATAAGTTTTTTATGTGATTGTGTTTTCGCAATTCTCACTTGATATATTTTTTATCTAAAAATTTCAACATAAAACATTGACAACGATATTAAAAAAACGTTCAATGCGTATCTAGTTTGTTCCAAAAAAAAGAAAAAAAAAGAAAAAAAAAAAGAAAAAGAAAAATCAGTACCTTGAAGGTAATAAATGTTAAAACTTGAGGTTTCATTTTAAAATGTCAATATTGTTAAGATGAATAATCCAATTTTTTTATAAATTGGTCTATATTTTCATCTTTATTTGATATAAGTTTTATGGCAATTTACAAAAAATATCCTTAAAATTAGGAGTCTTTTGAAAAATCATATGAAAAGTATTTTGAAGTAAAAGAAATGTGCAAAATTAAGTCATTTTTTAAGAATTAAAAAGTGATACAATGCCACTTTATTAAAAAGTGATGTTTGTTACTCAAAAAGATTGTAGAAATTTTTAAAAAGTGATAAATTTAAAAAAGTGACAAATAGTAAAAAAGTGACAAAAATTCAAAAAAGTGACCAAACACCATTTAAAACATTGGAATCAGTTAAATCAAATGACCGAAAAAGGTGACAAAACCATCGCCCATCATTTTTCTTTGTTCACCACCAAGCATCTTTAAATCAGATCATAAAAAAATACCAATCAAAACATCAAACATCTTTAAGACAATTCACCGCCATTGTTATTTACCAACTCAACCAACTCATTTATCTTATAAAAAAGTTTTTTAGAAGTAAAACATATTGTATAAAGTTAAATGCCACTTTTTATTATACAACGTCATTTTTAACAAAAAATTATGTTTGTCACTCATTAAAATGACAGAAAAAAGTCACACGCTATTCAAAAAAGTGACAAAATATCAATCAAAAACCTTAAAATATATTATTTTATGCAAATTCAATTCCAACTACAATTGAAAATGCCCAACAAAAATTCAAAAAAACGACAAACACTAAAAAAAGTAAGGAACATCAGTCAAAATCTTATAATAGATGTAGGGGTATTTGATTTTCTTCTACATGTTGTTTGTGATTATGTCTCACTTCAATTAATTAAATATGGAACATAACTTTATTTAAGAAAACACAACACTGTATAAGTTGAAAATGACAAAATTTGAAAAAAAAAAAAAGAAAAAAAAGAAGTGTCAAAAATTTAGAAAAGTGAAAAACACTAATATAAATCTTAAAATAGATCTAGGGAATGGTTGATTTTCTTATATATGTTGTCACTTTGTGATTATACTTCACTTATATAACTACATTTTAAAAACACAATATTCTATAAATTGGAAATGAAAAAAACTGAAAAAAGTGACAATTTTTTTAAATAGACTTCTTGGTTAGATAATTCTTCGAAAGAGCACCCAACACACGCTTGTATTCGAAACTCATCAAGGACAAACTTATTAACAAAAGGAGCATCGACATGTTGGTCATTACAATAGAGTCCTTGACGTTACGTGAAACTTTATCCCTTCAACATCTCCATCTATAAAATTAAGATATTTTGACACCAATCTTGACAATCATCAAGTAGTATTTTTCTTTCTTATTTCTTCCCCTCCAAACTTCAATTGTTTTTGTATTTAATCTATCATCAAGCCACAAAAATCTGTTATAAAGTCTTAATTTACCTTTCTTGGCTACAATGAGTAAATATGATCCTTCCAATTTATGTTGGCCAACAAGCTGGGACACCATGTTCAGCAGATTAAGCCCCTGTTTGACACCCATTTTGGGTGGAAAATTTTTTTTGGAATAGTGTTCGATGGAAGATTGTGTGGTTAAAAAGTAAGAATAATTTTTGGGTTTATGTGTAATATTATTTTATTGATAGAATGTGTGGTTGAAGTGAAGAATTAGAAATAGAATAAGAAAAAAAATGGGTTTCAAACAATAAGCAAAAGAGAAATTTTCGTCGATCGTGGATCACTCGGATAAACGCAATAATTCGTGAAAATCTATACAAGAGACAATTGCTTCTTAATCATAGAGAAGAAAGATAGACAATATTTCAACAATTTCAAGCTAGTATAATCAAATCTAAATGTTTAATTCTATACATATTCGGATCACTAAAATAGTTACATTAAAAACAAAGAAATACCTGCGATACCATTCCATGAAATTTACCGAAATAAACTTATTTCCCCCAAGCAATCCATTGTTCAATATTCGATACAATGAACAATGAAACATAAAAAACCAAGCAATAGTAATTACACATTTTTCAAAAAAAAAATAACTCCATAAAAATGGCCGGATACTCCATAAGATGTGGTTGAGAGTTGGAGAGGAGACGACAGAGACTGAGGAGACAACGAAGAAGAAGATTTGAGTCCTGTGAGGTTTCTTAGGGAAGAAATTTCTGCTGTTGAGGAGTGGGGGAAGGTTTTTCGGCAACATTACGAAAACATCGGAGGAAAAAGAGTTTAGAAGAAAATCATAGATTTCATGGGCTATAAATACCAATACATCTTCCATGAGAAGCATACCAACAAGCAAAAGAAAGAGAGAGTTCATAAAGATTTGAAACATTTTCAAAAGAAGAGCAAAAATGGATTCCAAGAACGGACGCGTTTCTCCCAAAGGAAAGGAGCATGTTTCAACAATGACGGGAAAGAAAATGGCTAAGATTGGGAAGAGAGTTGTAGAATAGAGAGTCGGTGTTGTTAAGAAGCACAACGAGAAAGATATGACACATAATTTTGGCATTGTAGCTAGTAATTTAGGACATATCATTTGATCCCACTATCTTCAAAATATATTTTTCTCTCTTATTTTCAATATTTTTCAATAAAATAATATTAAAGCAAATTCAAATTTTTTCTTTATTTTTTAACTACATGTTCTCCATCAAAATATTATTCCAAAATGCATTTTCATAAAAAAATGAAGCTCAAACAACTGCTTAATTAGTCTAAAAAGGTATTAATCAAATTAGTTATTTTTATAGGGTACCTGACCTAATTTTCCTTGGGTTTTATTCCTTAATATACACTCGCAAAATGGTGGCTAGTTTGAGTATACCAATTTTAAAATTTGTGTGCTCATTTTTTGAATCTTAATCAGATCGAATTACTCAGTTGAGTTTAATAAACTCTAATACTATGTTAAGACTTGTGGTTCCACCTTTAAATGCCAATATTATTAAGAGGAATAGTCCAAACCATTATAAGTTAGTCTATTTTTTCATTTTTTATTTTTATCCCTTAATACGTCCTCACAAAATGGTGACTCGTTTTGAGCATACCAATTTTGAAATCCACATACTCAATTTCTTTGAGCTTTAGTATGATTGAATCGCTCGTTTGAGTTTAATGAGTTTTGATACCAAATTAAGACTTTGAGTTCCATATTTAAAAGTTGACCTAATTAAGAGAAGTAGCATAAATCCTTATAAATTGATCTATATTTTTATCTTTATTCGATATGGATTTTATCCCTTAACAATAAATGATACCAATTTGCAAATGATATATAAATAAATATATTTTTGAAAAATAATTCAGATCTATTAAATAGTATAAATCTATTGAAAAAGAGTTATGCTACACAAAGAGGGGGATACATGTCGACACATGATTTGATAGTTTAAAAAAAAAAAAACAAACAAACAAACACCCAATCAATTATTGCCACTCCACCTGTCATCCAATTTTCTGTTAATTACCCTGGCCAAGCAACATTATTTCTTGAAAAAGAGTTATGCTACACAAACATGCTTAATAACAGGCTAAAAAAATAAGGGGACAAGTGTCGACACATGATTTGACAGTTTAAAAAAAAAATAATAATAAACACCCAATCAATTGTTGCCACCCCACCCTGTCATCCAATTTTGTGTCAATCACCCGGGCCAAGCAACATTATTTCTTGAAAAGAATTATGCTGCACAAACATGCCCATATGCTCAATTGTCAATTTTAAAACTCAATAGCAAAATCAAATGTTTTGATTTTGGAAAATACTTGATGAGTTCAAAGACGATGACTTCTGTAAGATATTGTATTAATTAACTGTATCCATTTTTTTGAAATGTATGTTAATCAAGGATTTTGTCATTTTGTCGGAATAAATTTAACAGATGCAATGACATAATCCGAAGTGGCAGGAAATGATTTGATGAAAAAGTTGATTGTATTTTAAAAAGTTCATTGATGAAATGCCCAACGACACTATGTCACGGATTATGTCAAGACATTTGACACAATAGCATGTTGAATTGTCAATTTTGCAGTTCACATTAGTATGAATGCTATCGAATATTTTGGAAAATAATTAATGAGCGATGATTTATGATATTACCCTCATATAGATTTTGACAATTATGATTAAATTCCAGTATTGTGTCAAACAATTACAACTCGTAATATATAAGATGACATGTCAAATCTTATCTTGACCAACCATATAAATCTTGAAAAGTCAATTATAGGAATCAAAATAATCCAAAGAACTTCAACTATTAGTTTGAAGTTTTTTGCTTATAAAATCTTTGGCCTTAAATTTTAAACCTCAAAAATAATGTGACTTGCTTCAGCTGTTTTGAAATATAATCACAAGATCTTAACTCATTCGGCATTCACCCATATTGATTCTGGAAAATTTCTTGAGTTTAAATATTACAACTCACAATAATATGAATCGTTTGAACTATTTCGGAAAATAATATGACATTAAGACGATTCATAGTTCATTAATATTACAACTCATACAAATTTATGAGCCTAGATAGCTTCATTTAATCTTGTCAAAATTTGAGAAATTTCTTGTACTCAATTGGTCAAAGATTAATTATCAATTCAAAAGTTAGTTACCAATTTCCATTGAATTCAATATATATACAGTAAATACTCGTTGCAATGAAAGTTTTGAGATTACTCATTTCAGTTCATCAATGCTGCAAGAATACTCAAAGTACCTTCAAAAGTTATTCAAACAATTACATTTAGACAAATAAAATAGTTGGCAGCCCTTGGATCCCTCCCCCATTGAATATGACAACTTTTATCCTTGTTGGATAAAAATTAAGCTCCCGTCTGAGCCACATTAAATTAAATTTCATTACATTAATTTTTTTCTTTCTCTTTTTCAACCACACATTCATCAAATAAAATAATATTACACACAAATCTAAAACTTTTCCATCACACATTCTCCAATCAATCATTATTCTAAAAATTTTTACCTCTCCAAAATGAGGGTCAAACTGGGGCTAAATTCAGATCTTAATCTAAAATAAAGTCTGCAATTAATTTTAACTACACAATTTTTCAATCACACATTTTATCAACTTTTATCAAAATCTGTTCAAAATCTGATTTTAATCCCCACCAAACAGGTGTTTAAGTGTAGACACATTTCGAAATCCAACATTTTGGAGAACTTTAGGAACAGTTCTACATATTTGAAAACGTGTTGACTTATTTATGTTTAGAATCATATAATTATATCATTTATATCATATAATTATATGTATTAAACTATTAATTATGTTGACTACATAGAACGATTCGTTGACTGCATAAAACCTTATCTTCCAGACTTGCATTGCTTTCCCCCTATTTAGTACTTCTTCCTTCATTCTCTCACTCACGAACACTGTAATTTAGTCCCGCTTTCTTTTCATGCTTTTACTACTCCCATTGTATTTGAACTTCACTAAAAATTCTCCAACAAATTAATTATCAGCTTAACATCCATAATCCCCTCTTCATATCACCTTAAAGGCGAAGATCAATTAATGGATGCTTTGTTTAAAACTTTGTTTTTGGTCATGATTTGTTTGTCGTCTCCCTTGGCTACTGGTGACTTAGATTTTGTCGATCAGTCAGAATTCTTGAACGTTCCCATGTTGCATTTTTCTGGTTCCGTGTGGTCTGCTATGGAAACTGCTCAGGAGGTGATCTCAACGATGTCAAGTTTCACAGAAAAATTGGATGATTTTCGACTCTCTAATGCCCTTTCAGACTGTCTCGATCTATTGGACCTTTCAGTAGATGAATTGAATTGGACTATTTTGGCTTCTCAGGAATCAGATGGTACAATTTTCTGCATTCTTTTAGCAGATAACTAGGATTATGTCACAATTTTTCGACATTATTTAATTCATGTTTTCACTAGTCATGCACGTAGCTGTTACAAAAATAAACATTTTCTTTAATTTGGGTCCTTATTATAGCAATTATTTTCTTAACTTTTTTCATCAAACTCTTATTTTAACATTTCATTAATTAGTACATCTCGTTCTTGATTATAATTTATACGGAAATATTTTATTTTCATGTTTTGAAATGAGGGAAAAAATATTTTTTTCACACATTTTATTTATTTATTAAAAATATGATGGCAAAGTAAGTTTTTTCTTTATGCCATTTTAACATATTTATGGACATAAAATTATTATCTCTTAGAAATTGGGTGTGACCCGACTTCCTTGTTAAAATAATTGAAAATTTTTAATTGAATTGTACGTTAAGAGGAATTTAGTTTGGAATGCTTTTGGAGCCTTATTCAAATTGAAATTTTATTTGAAAGTCCTATTTGGAGTTTGGAAAAGAAAATAACTTTGAGATGAAGAAAACAACTTGAAGAGAAATTATAAAAAAAAAAAAAAAAAAGGAAGGAAGGAATGTAGGGCAAAACACGCCCTTGTTTGGTGTTTTGCCCTGGGCACAGGGCGCTCGTGGCTCCACCTGTTTGTTCCAGATTTTTGTATTTTTTTTCTCTTTTTTCGTTTTGAACTTGGTTTTTTGGTATCCTTAATCATAAACAAATCTACTATGAGGGTTTGGATGTCCCTACATATTTCCTATAAATATTAGGTCCTCTATACAATTTTATAGAGTGAGAAAAGTGATTACTAGCTTCTAAAATCATTGTAATATTTCTCAATTTTCATTATTTGTGATGTAATAAAATCTCTTAATTCATCTGTCATATTTTCTTGTCTTCTTTTATTCTTTTGCTTGTGATCAAATATTTCATTATTATGTCATATAACTTCAACATCTCAATCTGGTGGTTGGTTTCATATCAAGTGGTATCGAGCAATACGTAATCCTTGAATTCTTAACAATTGGTATCATAAATTTTGGGTATAATTAACACAACAAGTGGTATCAGAGCGTATGGTTTTGATTTATTCGAGGTTTTTGTTCGTGATGGTTTCCATGAAGTATGACATTTCGTTTTTAGATCAGAGCACTAGATTTTTGCTATGGCAGGTTAAGATACGTGCAGTATTCGCACAACAGGATTTGGATAATGCATTATTGGGAATTGACAATATGCCCGCAACTTTGACCGCGAATGAGAAATTACAGAAAGATAAGAAGATAGTTTCTCACATTCATCTTCATCTATCGAATATCATTTTTCAAGACGTTTTGAAGGAGGGTTCAACAACTATTTTATGGTTGAAGTTGGAGCAATTATACATAACTAAAAGTCTGACAAGCAAGTTGTATCTCAAGCAACGTTTATACTTTCACCGAATGCCAGGATGAGGATCATTAGAAGATCACATGTCTGTATTTAAGGAGATAATCGTTGATTTGGAAACTTTGGAAGTAAAGCATGATGAAAAAGATTTGGCCTTGATCATATTGTGTTAGTTGCCCTCTTCGCTTTCTTCATTTAGAGACACGAGATGGAGAAGGCCTTGTTGCTCATGGTGATTTTGGAAGGAGAAAATCGAAATCTAAGTTCAGTTATCAGATTGGTAATTTCTGCAAGAAGAAGGGACACATAAAAAAGGATTATTACAAATTGCAGAATAAAGAAATGTTGGTTGCAAGTCGATATGGGAAGCAATCAGAAATTTTAGGTGAAGCAGACCTCACGAGAACATTGTAAGTGAGGGAGATCTCTTCGCTATTTCTAATATTGAGTCTAAACTAGAGGATGATTGGATTCTGGATTCAGAGTGTATGTTTCATGTGAGCCCTAATAAGGACTTGTTTACTACATATGAAATCGTTTTCAAATGTATCGTGGTTATGTGAAACAAACACACCTTATCGGGTTACTAGAATTGGTATGGTCAGGTTGAAGCTATTGGATGTGACAACCACAACACTTGGCCAGGTTTGATATATTTCGAATTTGAAGAAAAATCTCATCTCATTATCTATCTTTAATTCAAAAAGTTATGAGTTCTTTGGTAGATGGCTACCGGGTTGTATTGGAGGGACAAAAAAAATCTTAGTTATATATCTTATAGGGTAGTGAAGAATTTAGATGAATCAATCAGTACAAGTTCAGTAATGTGGTGGACATTCGGTTTGGTACAATACATTTAGGAGCTCGTAAAGGATCGAATTTGAGGAATATAACTCAGTAGAGTTCAGGAGATATAGATAATATCGCTTTGCCACCATTACTATTATATTCTATTGCTAGGAACGGACTCGGTGAAAAAAGGTATGTGAATGCTGATTTTGTTGAGCATGTTTTAAACGTAGTAGAATGTGTACAATCTAGCAAGGGGACTTCTTTAAAAGTATTTAGGTTTGATTTTATTTTGGGATATGTTACAGCCCATCTTGGTGAATTTTAATCATTATGATTTTTTGGAAATTTGAAGTATTTCTGCAAAGTAGTGCTTGGATTCATCGGAAAATGGTGGAGTATTTTGTGTTGGGTTAGAGAAATCAGTTTTGGATATTGTTGAAGAGTCGTTCATTCCTTAAAAGGATTTTCTTCTTCGTTGCAGCGAAATTCGTGTCAAGATAGAGATTATTAAAATTTGGGTGTGACCCAAATTCCTTGTTGAATTATATGAAGAATTCTAATTGAAGTATACGTCAAGAGAAATTAAGTTTGGAATGCTTTTGGAGTCTTATTCAAGTTGAAATTCTATTTGGAAGTCATATTAGGAGTTTGGTTTCGAAAATGATTTTGAGATGAAGAAAACAACTTGAAGAGGGGAAAAAAGGGAAGGAAGGACAAAATGCCCAGCGCCGAGCATGGGGACGTAGTGGCGCCACCTGTTTGTTCTTGATTTTTGCATTTTCTCCCCTTTTTGTTTTGAATTCGATTTTTTGATATCTTACTTCAACAACTTTATTAGAAGGATTTGAACGTTCCCTACATATTCCCTATAAATATTAGGTTTTTCTATACAATTTTATAGTGTGAGAAAAGCGATTACTATATTTTAGGATCATTGTAATACTTATCTATCTTCATTATTAATGGTGCAATAAAATCTCCTAATTCATCGTCATATTTTCTTGTCTTCTTTTATTATTTTGCTTGTGATCAAATATTTTATTATTGTGTCATATAGTTTCAACATCTCAATTAGATTGTTGGTTTTATATCAAGGGGTATTGAGCAATACGTAATTCTTGAATTCTCAACAATTATTATCAAATATGTTAAAATGTGGTGCAAGAAATAAAAATTGTGGTATGCATATAATTACCCTAAAGAAATTCACTACAGTAAAACATTCTAGTTAATTTCTTGGCTTTTTTTACGAAATTGTCCTGAAATTTTGTATGGATCGACTAAAATTTTTCTTCTCTATTTTTTACTATGTAGGTAAAGAAAATAATATGCCTGAAGATCTACCTCCTAACTTGAGGACATGGTTGAACGGAGTATTGATAAATCAAAACACTTGCCTAGAAGGCCTTGATGGTACAAACAGCACTGTGAAGAGTTTTGTTGGCAACAGACTTCACAAAATCACAACATCAGTCCAGGACATTCTTTCCATGGTACAAACAACACCGGACTCAACGTTAAAAGGTGGCCATTCTAACGGAACTGCTGGTGGTAGCAGAGGCGGTTCTGGTGGCATGAAGGTTAGGAGAGACGAAAGATTTCCAGATTGGCTGAAATCCAATGATGAGAAACTCCTCGAAGGTGGCAACTTCACGGCAGTAGATGTGGTGGTGGCAGCTGATGGCACTGGGGATTTTACTAGGATCATGGATGCTGTCTCTACAGCCCCAGATCGCAGTACACATCGATACGTGATATACGTAAAACAAGGTATTTATGAAGAGTATGTAGAGATTGATAAGAAGAAATGGAATATATTGATGATTGGAGATGGCATGGATGTTACAATTATCACCGGTAATAGGAGCTATGCGGATGGCTGGACCCCGTACCGTAGTGCGACTTTTGGTAAGAATAATCTTTAATTGACAAAATAATATTACTTTTTTCATTTAGTCCCTAGGCTACCATTCTTCAAAAACTCTTCTTTTTTTTTTTTTTTTTAAAGAAAAAAAACTTATTTTCAACCGCATATTTTTATAATAAAATATTTTGCACGTAAACTCAAAATTTTTCTTTACTTTGAACCACGTATTCTCCAAAAAAATCATTATTTCAAAACTAATTTTTCACAAAAATTCTTTAATGGGCATAGACGGTGGCTTAATTGATATAGCATTTCGTGCAATTATTTACTACTTCTACTGCATTAAGTTCTGACATTCTTCATCCAAAGCCCAATTTTTTCTGTGTTTTTGACATATTGATCCAATTTATGTAAACTTGTGACATTCAAAATTGTGTAGACTGATCTCAGTATTACAAATTCATTATTATTTAAGTATTTTGTGGTAGCCAGTGTTAAAAAAATTGAGCTCATATAGCACAAATAGCAGTAGTGTTACATAATTGCTAAGTAATTTCATGTTAATTTCTTCAAATGACAAAATTGCAGGAGTTAAGGGCAAAGGATTCCTTGCACGGGATATGACATTTGAGAATACGGCAGGCCCCATTATGCACCAAGCAGTTGCTTTTCGATCTGATTCTGAATTTTCAGTTGTGTACCGCTGCGCCGTTAGGGGATACCAAGATACGTTATATGCGCACTCTTTGCGTCAGTTCTACAAGGAATGCGAAATTACTGGCACAGTTGATTTTATTTTTGGCCGCGGTACTGCTGTCTTCCAAAATTGCCAAATTCTAGCGCGACAAGGCCTTCCAAATCAAAAAAACACCATCACAGCACATGGACGAGAAAAAACAGACTCTTCAGGCTTTTCCTTCCAATCCTGTTACATAGGAGTCGAATCAAACGTCACCATCCCAACATATCTAGGTCGTCCTTGGAAAAAGTTTTCGCGTACGATTATTATGAAATCGAACATTAGCAATGCCATTAGGCCTGAGGGATGGCTTGAATGGGACGGAAGTTTGTACCTTGATACTCTATTCTATGCAGAATACATGAATTATGGAGCGGGGGCAGCCTTGGGAGGCCGAGTGAAATGGCCTGGTTACCATATACTTAATGACTCGGACCAAGTGAAGCAATTTACAGTGGCTGAATTCATTTC
The DNA here is from genome assembly GCA_903798255.1 of Fraxinus quadrangulata. Classification (NCBI taxonomy): domain Eukaryota; kingdom Viridiplantae; phylum Streptophyta; class Magnoliopsida; order Lamiales; family Oleaceae; genus Fraxinus; species Fraxinus quadrangulata. The sequence continues at coordinate 59,671 of CAIGRB010077073.1, forward strand.
AGGAAATACATGGTTGCCTTCCACAGGAGTCGAGTACATGGCTGACTTGGAAAATTGAGATGAAATTTTTTTTAGATAGTTTACCAGTGTTTTGTTCTAAGGTTTGATTTGAAACAATGGGAAGATATATTTTGTCTCAACTGCAAAATCTATATATGAAATGAAAAAACGTTGTTAAAAGTTTGCAACTTTTACGAAAGAAATGCAAGAATTTCAGTGTAGGAGATATTTTGTAATTTGAAAATTTTCAGATAGTTTAGAAAACATACATGGTTTAGCTCTTAGGAATCTAAAATTTTAAAATAATATAATTCAATAGCTTTAAGGAAACTTTAAACTTCAAAGAAATCGTGCGCATGTGGGCTTTGACTCAACCTACTAGCATGTAGGTTCTTTCCTCTTCAAAGACTATTAGTACCTCTTGGAAGTCAAACCCAAGTCTCAAACTTGAGTAATATAAAGTAATTTTTATTCTTTTAGTTTTCCTTATGTAGGATTATCATTTTTTAATTTCCCACCAATTTTAATTCCCAACTTATTTCAATTTCAAATGATCATCTTTTAGCCTTAATTTCTCATTCGCTCTAAATTGTTTTTGAGAAAATAAATATATTACATGGAGTAGAACACACTCGGCCAAAGAAATCTTTTGTCCAACTAACGGGATTCACTAAAATAATTGGTCAAAAGTTGGTCAAACCAACCAATTAAAACCAATTTTTCCCAACAATTCTAACTCTCACTTTCACTATAAGTAAATTTTAAAAACAATATAGATATCGACAATCTCAGGCAACAAATAAAAACTTGGTCATTTAAAATTGCAAGTGCATGGTATAAAAAATAAGCAGTAATAATGGGTGTGATTTCTGTATTAATCTCACGAAGATTGAGAGTTTACAATTGGATATATTTTTTCCTAAATCTAATTTAAAGAAATTTAAATTTTGCAATAATTTATTGAATTTATTTCTTACTAAAAACTACTTAAAAGCACGTAAACTACGTAAATAAGCAAAATTAGAGAGAATTCGAATATGAAAAATACTAAGCTCACTACTAAAAAAAAAGGGGGGGCTCCACTGAGCGATGATTTAGCGACCAATCAAACGTAGTTGCTATAGCACATTATCATCGACCACAAAGTGGAATTGGTATGATAAAATTGAACTATTTTTTTGTACTCTTTTGCGACCAATTAGGGGTCGTTGTTATTACTGCTTAGCAACCACCAGTCAGTTGGTCGCTGAAACAATTAGCATGATAAATCCTGCGAATTTTTCATGTGTTTCCGGTAGTTCCAACGAGCATAGGTTGATCACTGTTTGTAAACTTTCGGCAACCAAAGTTGTTTTGCCTTCTCTGGCTACCACAGTATGTGGTTGTAATTTTTCGGAAACCAATGTTGTTTAGTCTCTGGAACATTTGGTATGTTAAGTTATTAAACTATTTCAATATTAGTTTATGATATTATTAATTAAAGTGGAATGAATGAGTTGCCTAATTACTTTACGATATTGTTATTGGTTTTTAGAAACGATCTTCAGCCGGGAAACTCAATCGAGCCAAGTTTCCATACAATCGACATGGTGGGACTAGATCATTCAGTGCGACTAGAGAAGCATTGGTAATGCAATGGACTTGACTATATAATATCTTGCACTTTCAATCAATTTTGATAAAACATGTTTTTAGAGAAAAGGATTACCCCTACATGCATATACCAAAATTACCACTGTGCCTTTTCTAAGTCGTCAAAAGAACATGAGAACAAAATTGATGCATCACAAATGAAACAAGAGAACGAACAGGATTTCTCCTACATACATCTCGCGCAGGCCTTTAGGCGTCCCTCGTCAAATAAGGGACGCTTAGTAAAATGAAACATATTGTTTTGTGGTTTTATTGTCCTAGTTTTACGTGTAACTTGGATTGCCTGGTCTAGTCAGAGTTTAAAACACTAGCATGGGCCATTGCTTTGAAAAACTTAGTTTGTTTCCTCTTTTTGGAGTTTTATATATTTAAGTATGTGTATATTGACAGCAAAAGATCAGCTTTAGTTGAAAGATTGGTTACTTGTATACCATTTTGCGAAATACATACCTTGATGGTAGTTATTAATTTTCACATCTATGTATGCACTTTATAATAAGTTGCTTCATCCACAGTCCAAACCATAGAGATTGTGTTGGTGGTGATTGACTTCTAATAGATTAGTTTGTTTCATGTCTTTAAGTATATGCAATGTGCATCATTTTTAAAGTGTGCTGTGCATTATGTGTTGTAATTTGACAACGCAATCATGCTAAGAATAAGAATCACATATATAGTTTGAAATTCATACATGTGGATGACATTTTGCGTATGTATCTTGTAATTTTTAAATTGTAAGGTTCCTTTAAATAATTTTAATTTTAGGGTCAAAAATGCAATTTTCGAAATTTGAATTGTAATCTACCAATTAATTTAGAATACGTGATTCTTGTTTTTAGCATGATTATTGAATAATTACAACATTATGAAGCCTTTCTTTCAGTGTGGTAGGCAGGCAACTAAAATGAGAGCCTGGCCAATGGTGTTCTAAAGATGTTTGTGGATTTATCATAACACTACTACATTCATTTATAAGCACAAAAACTTTCCATGCATGTTGAAAAATTCCATATTCCTTGTGCCATTCCATTAGGCTAATTTGGACTGGTATTGGCACCTTTTTTTTCATCACTTTCTGTAATTAGAAACTCTTGAAAATGAAGATTATTCCAGTAGATACGAATCAAATCATGATATTAATACCAGTTTCACTTCTGCTTCCGTTGAACTATTCAATACATGCTTTTTGATCTTTGAATTGACAATTGGTATTTGCATACAGTGGACAAATAGATAAGTGATCATCTTATATTTCTGCATATTTTTTCAGTGCACACAAGAAGAATCAATTGGTCACATTTAATTGTTTAGGAAGATGCATTCAACAGCAAAAGGATGTGATAATCAACTAGCTGAGTCACAATATGTAAGATATATCACTTATTGCACAAATACAAATTATCGCTAATATTATTTATTTTAACAACATTTTGGTATTGTATGATAGAAAATGATGGTGGAGTTCCAACAATCACAAGCACATCTAGAAGATGATGCATCTATCATATGGATGAAGATATGTGCTCAAGTTCTTGGTTGGAGTTTTAGAACTATTTCTGGGATTGGACATGCTCTACACATCACAATTCCTCCTAGATTAGTGCAAGAAACAATATGTGCTCAATTTCTTGGTAGGAGTTTCGGAACTATTTCTGGGATTGGACTTGCTCTACACAAATTATATAGCAACACATTCACAATTCCTCCTAAATTTGTGATAATGCTATATTGAGCTTACACAACGTCTCAAACAACATTTGTTACTTATACTGAGCCTTGTTGTATGAATGGATTTCAGTCAGCTTCCAACTATAGGACCGACCAATGTTGCCTCTCCACCACTGCCATAAGTTGGTGTTGCCATACTGTGATTAAAAAATTGAATTTACATGGAAATTATGTAAATTTATCTTTTGTGGTCAAATATATCCATTTAAAATCTTGTATCGACTATTAGTACTTGTTATATGTGAAGTTATAATTTTCATATTTAACATGTTTTTTGTTAATTTTCTTGTTGTTCTTATTTTCGATATTGTTACTTTTAACTGTGAATTTTTTGAAAATTGAAACAATGGACAAAATATCAATATAGACAAAAAGAAAGGTAGTTAAAAGCTACATCCAGCACCTAGATATTGGTTAGTAAACGTGTTTCTGCAACCAAAAAATGATTAAGAAAAGAAAACTATTCACATTCACCGACTAAGATTTTAGTTGCAGATACTTACATCGTGAAAGGATCCCTTCAGCGACCAGTGGTTGGTCGCAAAAGGTACCAATTTTCACCAATCAAAGATTGGTCCATGAAATGTATCATTGTTCACCAACCATTATCTTGGTTGCTACTTCAAAATCTTCATCGACCACATATTGGTCTCCAAAAGTTAGGATTTAGCGACCACTTTAGAGTTGGTTGTGGACTTCGTAATATAAACATACAATATATTTGGTCGCTAATGGTCTACCTTCACAGACCGATTAGTGGTTGCTGAAATTATCTAAAAATTTTATAATGATCTTTTTACTGACCATTTTTTTTGTCGTAGTAGGGTGAAAATCTATCAAATTTTTACTTAGCAACGGCCAAAATCATGACCTTTAGCAACCAAACTATGGTCCCTGAATGTGAAATTTATTAGCGACCATGATACACGTGGTCGCTACACACTTTTACTGGTGGTGAATTAGCGACCAATCAACGACCATGATTTTTTGGTCGCTAAAGGTCACATAACATTAATCAACCAACTGTTGCCTTATCAAATCAGAATCAACTATCATAACACATACATCAAATCCTCAAAAATCAAAACAAATTAATTTTTCAAAAATATCAATCCAAAGGATTTTGTTTTATGAAGACTGGGGACAGAACCATGGGAAGAAAAAATATTTCTTGACCGAAAATATTCATAGTAAGGCCTTTTGAATCAACTTGAATTGGGTAAATTTGAATAATAAAAGGAGTGTCAAGAATAACTTATTGGTCTAAATCTTTGATTAAATAGAATATATTTTGAAATAAATATTTGAATTGCAAACATGAGCTATTGAAAGTTTGTATTAAATATTCAACATTTTTCCACTAGCAACATAGAGAAATATTTGAATTGCAAACATGAGCTTTTGAAAGTTTATATTAAATATTGAGTTTTTTACTACTAGTGCCCGTAAAGACTGTTAAGGATATATATCCCATATCGAATAAAGATGTTGACACAGACCAATTAATAAAGATGTTGGACTACTCCTCTTAATAAGGTTGATATTTTAAGATGGAACCCCAATTCTTAACATGGTATCAGAGCTCATTATGCTCTAACGAGCGATTCGATCTCGTTAAGACTCCAAAAGTGAGCACGTGGATTTCAAGATTGATCTGCTCAAACGAGCCACCATCTTGCGGGGGCGTGTTAAGGGATATATATCCCACATCGAATAAAGATGTTGACACAGACCAATTAATAAAGATCTTTGGCTACTCCTCTTAATAAGTTGACCTTTTAAGATGGAACCCAAATTTTTAACAAAGACGCTCAATAGTTTTTTTCAATCAAAGTGTCCACAACTCAAATTTAATGGATCCATTAAAATCTAGGTCTCTTCGAATTTCTATGAATATTAATTGGAAGGATTTTAACTGTCTTTCAAGCCCAAAATAAAAATACGTCTAATCCTATATATTTTCAATTCTTGGTTTCTCTCTCCCTGTCACCTCTCTTTATAATTGGTCACCCTGCAGGCCACTGATGCCCACGGCGCTTACTTCCCACAAGGAGTGGCTTGACTTTATTTGTTAGTTTGAGCCATTATGGTGACATCGGGGAATTTCTATGTAGAAAGATGTAAAATTGAACGAGACTTGATGGATTTTTTTTTTTTTTTTCATTCCTAGCTGTGTAGTTATTAATTGTAAACTATGTATATTCACATTCCATGTGTTTCTGTCTAATGTACACGTGTGATTGTTTTTTGGTCTATTAGAATTAGGATTAGGAATTAGTGGGTTGCCTTCGAATATCATCTATGTGGCTGGTAAAGACCTCAATATAGGAGCCTCGCCTTAGTAAATTTCAACCTTATCACAAGCTTCAATTACTTTAATAAGCTTGCCCTCAATGTAGAGTCTTGCCTATGTGAATTTTAGCCTTATCACAGACTTTAACTACTTCAAAAGGCTTGCCATCAATGAAAGGGTCTCAATTTAATGAATTTCAACTTTATCACAAGCTTCAACTACTTCAACAGGCTCGCCCTCAATATAAGAGCCTTGCCTAAGTGAATTTCAGCCTTATCAAAGGTTTCAATTACTTCAACAGGCTCACTCCCAATGTAAAGGTCTCGTCTATATGAATTTCAACTTTATCACAGGCTTCAACTATTTCAACAGACTCGTCCTTAATGTAAAGGTCTCACCTTTATAAATTTCAGCATTATCATAGGTTTCAACTATTTCAACAGGCTTACCCTCAATGTAAAGACCTCGCCTAAGTGAATTTCAACCTTATCACGGGATTTAAGTACTTTAACAGGCTCACCCTCAATGTAAAAGTCTCGCTTATATGAATTTTAGTCTTATCACATGTTTCAATTACTTCAACAAGCTCGTTCTCAATGTAAAGGCCCCGCCTACAATCAATTTGCATACTGCTATGAAAAATCTACTCATATTAAATATTGTAAGTCCACGTATTATATGAATAATCATTGATATGTCATTTTTTTATTAACCCCGAACAACAATACCCGAGGTTGTTTCCAGTCATTTTGGACGTTTTCCCCAGGTGTCATCATCATGCTTAATTGCCGCAAATGACAATTTCACGTCATCTCGATTTTTACCTTGATCTCCTTACTCTAATAGGACTCTACTTTTGTCTTTAAACTTATCCAACTCTGATAAAATTGAATTTTAACTAGCTTACAACTTCTACTCATATTGAAATACTCAAGTCTTTTACATCTTTTAAATAGATAAGGCTTCTAGTATCTTAATCCTATCAAGTGAGTGCTACTTACCTATATAT
>CAIGRB010077073.1:85719-108623 GCA_903798255.1 Fraxinus quadrangulata
AATCATTATTATCTTAAAAATGTTATTCCTTATGATTAATATTAATATGTAATTCTTGCTAATACTAATTTTAAGATACAGATGAGTTTAACAAAACAACCAAATGTGGTGAAAAGTAATACATAACTTCTTCGCATAATTAATAAATCTATCCAGGACGGTCGGCACAAGAATTAGAAAATATATGTTTTAAGTAAAATTTAGCATAATAATTCTTTTAATATAATAATTAAATTCCATAATATCAGTTAATTTAAAGTTAAAACCATTAATTAAGTTAATTTTTATTTTAGAGCCCTAATTAAGTTTTTTTCTCTGTTAAACTTACCAAGCTTTTTTCCCTCAAATTTTTCTAATAGTTTTCATAAAGTTTCAATAGAGTTTACTAACTTAATAGAAAATAGGAAACCTTTTTTGAATTTCCCAAACGAAACACTAGTATCTTTGAAGTTTTCGTGCTTTTGAAAATTCTATTGATGATCGACTATGTATATTACTCTCGACGATTTTGACATAATTCATAACTCCATCAACGATGCCATCGGCAATGTTTGTGACGACACCATCAATGATAGCGGATGGAGAAGTTGTCGATGAAGTTTATTTTATTTTTTTTATCTTCTTATTAAGTTATGGATGGAATATTTGTTAGTAACTAAGGACATTTTTACAATTTTTATTAGGAGTGAACATTGTTCGATTTCGATAGTTTGTGACAAAATTTCAACTCAAACCACAGCTTAAAGTGGTTTGTAATTTTTTCAAACCAAACCATTTCAATTTTTAAACCAAACAAATCCAGACCACTTTTTTCAGTTTAGTTCGGTTTAAAACCAATTTTTAACACATAAAGAAAACATATAATTGAAAAAGTTAAATGATAAATATTAATTTAAAATTTCATGTTAAAACATAAATACTATTATTAAAAATATTACAAATCAAAATTTTATAATTCTAATCATTATAATGCTACAACATGATAAAAACATTTTAACTTCTTTGTCGATACTTATGGCAAAACATCTGCAATTGTTAACTCCATGAAGATAAGAATATAGTATATGAACTCATTGATTATAATTAAATAATATAAGACTACTAATAAAAGAAAATGCATATAACACATTCTATAACTTTTTGTGAATCATCTAATGCTTTTACCTCATTCAAATATTGACGAATCACTGTAGGTTTCTTTTTACTATTATATAGCTAATTTTTAGCATTACCTTCTCAATCATATTTACACTCAACTAACTTTTAAAGAAATCAAGAATTTGACTACTAGTAAGGAACGCAAACTCAGAAACTATTGTAATATTTGAATAACTAACGCATCTTCAACAATTTGGGAGACAATATTGTATTTGTTTGCATTAAATTTTCACCAAAGTGATATGTCGATAAGCTCATTGGTCAAATCTTCAAAATGATCATTTAAGTAATCCAACAAATCATTCTAACAATTAACAGTAAACTCTAGAAACTAAGTTAAATATCAATAATTAATTGAGTGATGTGACCAAAAAAATTGAAACGCAAATAAATAAATAAAAAGTATTGTCCGCTAAAAATTTAAGGGAGCCCGATACAAATTAGAACAAAACAACATAATTAACAATAAAATATAGCAAAAAAGAAGAAGAATAAGATAATTTGGACAAACTAACTTGGAAATTTAGCCAAAATTCGAGAAAAATTATTAGTAGAAGGGAAAGAAATGCGTGAGTTTGAATTAAAATTTAGATTAAATTGTTCGCTCAATTGTAATAGAAGGTCCATGAATTTGGTTCAGTAACATTTATTCAACACTTCTCCCAGTTTGATGATTTTACGTTTACAGTTATGATGATTAATGAGTATTTGAATATGATTTAATTAATTAAATGAGATAGATAACTATCTATTTACATATTGAGTTTAATTGTGTTGTGTTTAATATAGATGTATCTTTTTAGTTGGAATGTATTCAGTTTAATTGGGTTGGGTAAAATATAAATTAATTTATTTTCAATTTTATTTTATTTATTTATTTATTTATTTTTACACTATCGTAGGATAAGAATTTTATTTTTCATGATCGAAGCAAGCATATCTACATGAAGTATTATTTTGTTCAAAATTGTGTTGACAAACAATATATGTAGTTAAAATTTGTGCAGTCTTAAGATTAGAATGGTGGCTTTTTCTATCAAGCCATTGAAGTTTGATGCATTTTCAGAATTTCCAAGCTCAAGGGGATGAGGTGTTGAAATTATAAACTACATTATATCTATAGTTTTGTGTATTTTGGTATTATTGCATGATACATATGGGTAAAAGTTANATCTCGCGATTTACCTCCTTCACATTACTTTAGGGACGGGGCGGTGGGGGACCCTCAAAGTTGGGGTTTAACCTTTATATTAAAAACGGATGGTTAATAAAAGTCGATGTTGGACAGCTTTTGGAGAAAATGAATGATAATCACCCAATTGGACATGATTTTGTATAATTTAGAATATGTGAACTAACATGGTATGATTTGAAAGATGAAGGACCTCAATTTAATTGGAAGACTTAAAACATGATAAAAAATTGAATTACAGGACCAAGATAAAATGGGCTGAAAAGAAAGCCCATGTGATTGCAATGGTACTGCCCATGCGATCGATCATAAGGGCAAAAATGTGATTTCAAGAGAACAAATTAATTGATCGCAACTCCATTTCAAACAGGATATTTTGTTTTCTTTTCTAATTCACTCACTTTTTGGAAGGAAATTTTGCATATGGTTTTAACCTATTTTGGGTGACAAATTTGAGAATTCTAGAGATCACAACATGGAGAAGAAGGCTAGGAAGAGTTATAACACATCAATCAACAAAAGTTTGAAGATAACTCAAAATTGTATCTTCAAAGCATAAAAAATCTGAGATTAATTGAAGACTCAATTGAAGAAATTTAAGGGAGGCAAAATTGATTCATTGTCTTGTCTTTGCATTTATATTTCTCAGTTAATGAATGTGGAACAGATTTAGGGCATCGTGATAATCAGCATAAGGTCCAATAGACGTGAGGGATAATTGTTTATGCTTTATACAATCATAATAGGTATTCTTGTGAATTCATGCATTTCTAAGTATTCAAATTTGGGACAAAGATATTTCCAATCGTATTTAGAAATATATTTAACTGGAGAGGTTCTTGAATAACTTAGGATTATCGATTATCAATCTAAACACAAATTAGATATAAAAAATAGAAGTTTAGAATTAGAATGAAAGATTAATTGGTAATGTCATGTTTGTATCACATTTTTCTCACTAAAACCTTTACAAAATCATCTTCCCGTACATAGAAATTAGTATAATCATTAGTAGTTAATAAAAATCACTGATCACGAATTATACAATTCAAAATAAATTTTATTTCTCATAAGAACGATACTCTAAATTCACTTAAACTACAACGATCCCGTACAATTACAAGATTTCATTGAACAATTGCATAGAACGTTGTGGGTTGTGCACCAGAGAGAGAGAGAGAGAGAGAGAGAGGTTTTTCTTGATCTTTCGGATAATTATTGTCTCTAGAAATTTTAATTCTAGAATTGCAGATTTGGAATTTTTATGCACACTCACCATATTCACTACTTCGAAGAATGTTATACAAGATATAGAGGTTGAAAGTTTGTAGATTCAAGTACAAGGTAGGAACATCATAAACAAAAGCAATCACACGTCAAGGGTAATGACGCTTAAAATCTTACATGATTAATTAGTGTTGAATAAGTAAATACAAAAGAATGAGAAAGCAAGCTCCTGACCCATGAGCCTAGGATCATGTGAGGCTAGAAAGAAGCGTAAGAGCTCGTACATAAGAAGGGCGAGCTATTTCAATTATATTCTACATTGGCAGAAATCGTTATTAAAGTACACGTGGGTAAGTGTTTAACGCACTTCAAACGAATAAATAAAGAACACGTAAGTCAATGAATAAAATGTGAACAGAATAGTTAAAACCCCACCACTAAGTGACCGTCATTGGTAATTTAATAAAGAGACCTGAATGCCCCCAAAATCCAAAAAGAAATCTATAAATAGATCCCGTCTAAAAAAAGAGAGGCATGCAAATCCCTTTTTAATAGTCATTTCTCTTTTTACTTCTTACTGAACATCAAGTACAGAAAGATTAGGAAGCGAGAGACTAGATGAAAGACATTTGTTGTCAACAATTAGAATTGTTATAACTAGAATTTAAACAAATAGCCAGTTCCTAAATTTGTAGTTTTGCAATAATATTTTTGGTATTCACGTGTTCTACAAACTATATCCCTTGACATACCACATTTTTGTTACAAAAATCGAAAAACTAACTACATTCAATCCTCTTAGAACTTATGTCTCTAAGAACCTCTAAGCATTTCTATTTCTTGGTTTCTCATCCAAGTGATATAGAGCTTTGATTTTTAAGATTGAAAGAACGCTGTTGTAGGGAATGTGATGAACATAAGGTGATCGGTCATGAAGGATATTATGAGCATCCTCCAAAAGAAGGATGGTAGATTCACAATACAGGTTCGCAATCAAAGTTCTGAGTATATATTCATCACAAACCCATAAGCTTCAACCAAGAATCTTAAAACCTCACCACTCCCTGATCAGTCTCTTCGCACATAGAAATCGCATAAAGAAAAGATAAAAGAATTCCCCTTAAAAGGACTCAGAGATTCACACACAAGGGATGAATCTTTACACATATTTCACTCAAGAAAACCCAAAAGAACACTGTAAGTACCATTTGCGTACGAGTCATACGTTAGGGACCATTATGCACTGGTGCATGTTAAATATTGGGTGTTTAACCATTTTGGGTCCAATGATGTAGCCCAAACTAATAACCTTTTGATGGCCCTATGATGCAACCCAAATTAATGAGGAGTCTAGCCCAATCTGAATGCAACATGGCAGCCCATTTCATTATGATTTGAAGGATGAGATGATGTCATGTGGAATGGATGTGACTATTCGATGCTTCTGACTGTTTGTATTATTGGCTTGACTCGTTCATTTGCATCTGGACTTCGAGATTATTCTAAGATTTCCTCTTCTCTTGCTCTCTTTATATTCTCTCTGAAAACCTTTGATTTTCACCGTTGTAATCTTCTATTCTAGATGTTCTTGGTGAGATCTAGTATTAGTGAAGGTGTTGGTGTGGTTAATCTGGCTTCTCTATTGAGCGTAACCTTTGGTTACTTAGTGTAATCATTCGAGGGTTTCTTGAGAGAAAAATTTAGGGCCTGAGGGTTTAATCATTTTGTGGATTTCTGTATTGTGATACTTATATTGATTATTGCTGGTTTCTAATGGATTGAAGCGATAATTACTTCGATGTATGCTCAATGAGTGATTAGCCCTAATTTGGGTGAACATCCGAGCCTTAGAGCGAAAAATCTCTTGCGTTCTTTTATATTTTGTAATACTTTGTGTATTTGGGGCCTGTGTAATACCAACAGTGGTATCAAAGCCCTTCGATCTTCATAAATCCTTCGATTTGAAATTTTGTCCGGTGTTCTTGGTGAACTGAATTCTTATTCTTGCAGAGAAAGTAAAATAGTTCTGGTATTCACTATTTTACATTGTTGATCTGAAATTATTAGTAACGAGTTTCTAACCATTACTCATGTATCTTCCTTTCAATATGTAGATCTCTTGGATCTCTTGCTTGAAACCCTCTCTGGTCTTCCTTTGTCTAAGGTTTCTTTTGAAAACCCTAGAATCTGAAGGGACTGAGATTAACGGTTTCTTCAAGATTATTTTTGAGTTCTTATTTTTACGAAAGTTGCATATTCTGTTGTCTGGGTTACTATTTGTGTTATCTACCTCACTGATACATTAACTGTACACTTGCGTGAAATTAATTTTTCTGCATCCTTTCACTCAATGTGTGTACATTAGTTAGTCCTATTATTCTCTATTTTTTGGTATATCATACATTGCTCTGCCTATTTTTAAACTGCTTAGCATTTACTGGATTTTCTCAACTTTAAAATGGGTAGTACTAAGGTTGATGTTGAAATCTGGAATGGGAAAGGAGACTTTACTCTTTGGAGTAAAAAAATGAAAGCTCTGTTAATACATTTTATGTGTGCTAAAGCCCTTGATAAATGTTGGAGGGAAGAAGTGGCTGGTAATAAAAGAACTGAACAAGATGAAACTGCATGGATTGCTATTTTTCTACATTTATATGATAGTGTCATTAGAGAAGTAAGAGAGACTGGGACTGCAGCTGAAATATGGACAAAGCTTGAATCACTTTACAAAACTAAGACACTTCCCAGTAAATGTTACATGTGGAAACAATTCTTCAGCTTTAAATTTGACCCTAACTATGATCTTGAAACTAATCTAGATAGATTTAATAAACTCTCTCAAGATCTCACTAATAGTGATGAAACACTTTCCAATGATAAAAAAAATATGTATCCTTATTATCATCCTTACCTGAAATATATAAAGATTTGAAAAATGTCTTTGAATATGGTAGAACTTTTGTAACTGTTGATAGTATTGTTTCTTCCTTAAAGAATAAGGAATTTGAATTTAAAAGTGATTTAAAAACATCGTCAAGTGGAGTTGGCTACAATGTGAAAGGATTTAATTCCTTCCAAAGAAACAATAACAATCATTTTAACAAAAGTTCTGAAAAATCTAAAGAAGATTCAGAAACTTTTAAAAGGGGCAAATCTAAATTCAATAAGAATAATAATAATAATAATAATAAGACTAAAGGAAAGAAATTTTATTTTTATGGGAAAATGAGTCATTTTGTAAAAGACTGTAACAAAAGAATTGATGAACTGAAAAATACTAACAAAGTTGAAGGAGGAGCTGCTATAGCGTATGAAGAAGCTGCAGCCTCTGATGGACAGGTTTACATGACCTGTCAATTATCAACTAAAACTGATTGGATTCTTAATTCTGGGTATACTTTTCACATGACACCTTATAAAGAATATCTCAATGATTTTCTTAAAATACAAAGAGGGCAAGTAATGTTGGGGAAATGACTACTCTTACGAAATAAAAGGAATTGGTAAAACTGTTTTGAAACTAGAAAATGGGAATGTTCTGACTGTAAATAAGACAAGATACATTCCTGATCTAAAGAAAAATTTAATCTTTTTAGGTACACTCGATAAAGAAGAATTTAATCTTTATAGGTACAATCAATAAAGGTATTTTAATATTTCAAAAGGAGTTTGCAAAAGTTACTTATGTTGAGAAATCTAATAGAATTTATACCTTGAAAGCTTTACTTTTACTAAACAAAAATTTGGTCTCAATCTCTCGGTCTGATAAATCTGAACTTTGGCAACTTGGTCACGTTAGTGATAAGAATTTGCACATTCTTAAAAAAACAAGGTTTTTTGGGTGATGAAAAGATAGAAAGAATGTCATTTTGTGAACATTGCATTTATGGAAAGCAAAAGAAATTGTCTTTTGCTACTAGCATTCATAAATCTAAATCCATTATTGATTATATGCATGCTGATCTGTAGGGACCAGCTATTGTGTGTATTTATTCTAGTTTTAAATATTTCTTGCTCATTATTGATGATTTTTCAAAGAAAAGTTTGGTCATTCTTTTGAAAAACAAATCTGATACCTTCAAAAACTTTGCAGAATGGAAAACTCTTATTGAAAATCAAGTTAATAAAAGTGTTAAAACACTTAGAACTGATAATGGCCTTGAATTTTGCAATGAAGAGTTTGATAGCTTCTGTAAAATTAATGGGGTACTTAGACATAGAACTGTAACCTATACTTAGGTGCATGCTCATAAGCTCAGGCCTTCCAAAACTATTTTGGGAATAAGCTGTTAAAATTGTCTCTTTTCTTACAAATAAATGTCCCACTGAAACCTTAAAATATGATACACCTGACCACGTTTGGAATGGTTATTCTGTTGATTATTCTAAACTGAAAATATTTGGTTGTGTTGTCTATGTTCATCAAAATTAAGGGAAACTTGAGCCCATATCTGTTAATGGTATTTTCTTATGTTATGGTGAAGGTGTTAAAAGCTATAGAGTTTGGTTGAAAGAACATGGAGGTTATAAGGTTATAATAACCAGAAATGTTATCTTTAATGAATTAGATATGTCTTGCATTAAAGAAAAAGGAATAGCAACAACTGAAACTGATCAAAACAAAACTGTAATTGAATCTGAAAATTTTCAAACAGATTTAAGGTCTAGAAATGTTGGTCAGTTTGAGGTGAAGCTTGGTCGGGAACTAAATAATGAACCTGGACCTGATATTGAACTAGAACCTGTTGTCGGACCTGAACTTGATCAATATGAAAACTCTTTAAGAGATTACTATCTTACAAGGGATAGAGTGAGAAGAGAAATAAGACCACCAACAAGATATAATGATTCTGACTTAATTACAGCTTTGAATGTTCAGAATTTTTTGGATAATGAGCCTAATTCATATGAAGAAGCTATTAATGGTAAGTATGCAAGTCTTTGATGAAATGCTTTCATTAAGCAAAAATAAGACTTGGGTCTCAGTAAATAAACTTAAAGGGGATAGGGTTATTGATTCCAAATGGATCTATAAGATAAAAGAAAGTGATTCTAAAAGTGAAAATGTAAGGTTGAATGCCACATTAGTTGCTAAAGGCTTTAATCAAAGAGAGTGAATTGACTACAATGAAAATAGTTTTACTCTCTCTTATTTCACAATTTGATCTTGAATTAGAACATTTAGATATTAAAACTGCTTTTTTATATGGAAATATGGATGAGAAGATTTATATCACTCAACCAAAAGGTTTTGAACAAAAAGAAAAGGAAAAATATGTGTGCCTTTTACAAAAATCACTTTATGGTTTGAAACAAGCCCCTAGGCAATGGTATATCAGGTTTAATACCTTTATAAAAGGACTTGATTTCAAATGCTCGTAGGCTATGGTATATCAGGTTTGATACCTTTATAAAAGGACGTGATTTCATTTGAAGTAAATAATATCCATGTTTATACTATAAGGGTAATGGAGGTTCCGATTCTCATTATCTATTTTTATATGTTGATGACAAGTTACTTGCTGGATGTGATATAACTGAAATTAATATCATTAAGCAAAAATTAAAATAAGAATTTGAAATAAAAGACTTTGGAGAAGCTACAAAGATTCTAGGAATGGAAATTAGAAGAAATAGAAGTGATCATAATCTGTTTCTTACTCAACAGTCCTATATTTTAAAAATTCTATGTAGATTTTCTATGGAAGATTCTAAAGATGTAACTTTACCTCTTGGCAGTCACTATAAATTTTCAGTAGAACAATGTCCTAAAATTGAATTTGAGAAAAATAGAATAGAGAAGGTCCCTTATGCAAATGTTGTTGGCTCTGTCATGTACATAATGATCTGTACTAGACTTGATATTTCTTTCGTTATAAGTGTTTTGAGTAGATATATGAGTAATCCAGGTGAATATCATTAAGAATCCATGAAATGCTTGTTAAGATACTTAAAATGAACTTCTAACTTAGGACTTATGTTCAGTAAGAGTAAAACTGAAATTAGACTGAAAGGTTTTGTTGATTCACATTTTGCTGGTAATTGTGATAATAAAAAATCAACATATGTATATGTTTTTATTTTAAATAATACATGTATAAGTTGGAAATCACAATTGCAAAGGATTGTAGCTCTGTCCTCAACAGAGGCTGAATATATTGCAGCTACTGATGCTGTAAAGGGAAGTATTTTGCTGAAAAACTTGTTGGATGAATTGGTTTTTCTGGTAATGATGCTGTTTTATTTTCACATAGTCAATCTACTATACATCTTAGTAGAAATCATATTTTTCATGATAGAACCAAACATATGGATGTTAAGTTTCATTTTATAAGAGATATCTTAGAAAAGAAAATCATGAAAATTGGAAATGTTTCAATTAAATGTAATCCTACAAACATGGGGACAAAAATACTTCATTTATATAAGTCTAGGGATTCTTTAAATCTTCTAAATGCAATTTCTAACTAAAGTTCTTTGCAGTTACATAGAGTAAATGAAACTGAATAAGGAGTTAACATCCAATCTGCTGTGAAACACAAAATGTTAAGCAAGGTGGAGATTATTAAATATTGGGTGCTTAACCATTTTGGGCCCAATGATGTAGCCCAAACTAATAACCTTTTGATGGCCCTATGATGCAACCCAAATCAATGATGAGTCTAGCCCAATTTGAATGCAACCCAACAGCCCATTTCATTATGATTTGAAGGCTGAGATGATGCCATGTGGAATGGCTATGACCGTTGGATGTTTCTAACTGTTTGTATTATTGGCTTGACCCGTTCATTTGCATATGGATTTCGAGATTATTCTAGGGTTTCCTCCTTTCCTACTCTCTCTGTATTCTCCCTGAAAACCTTTGGTTTCCACCGTTGTAATCTTCAATTCTAGATGTTCTTGGTGAGATCTAGTGTTAGTGAAGGTGTTGGTGTGGTGAATCTGATTTCTCTATTGAGCATAACCTTTGGTTACTTAGTGTAATCGTTCGATGGTTTCTTGAGAGAAAAATTTAGGCTCCGAGGGCTTAATCCTTTTGTAGATTTCTGTATTGTGATACTTATATTGATTATTGTTGATTTCTAATGGATTGGAGCGATAATCACTTCGGTGTAAGCTCAACGGGTGATTAGCCCAAATTTGGGTGAACATTCGGGCCGTAGAACGAAAAATCTCGTATTATTTTATATTTTGTAATACTTTGTGTATTTGGAGTCTGTGTAATACCAACAGTGCATACATATGCTGACACGTTTTTATGTAGTTAGGGTCATTTGCAAATTGTTATTTCACTGGTCAATGACTCTATGGCATCATAACCTTAAAACCAACATGAGCAACGGTGAGCCAATAGATATATAGAGGAGTGACATTCCAATTTCCACCTGCATATTTGTATTATAAATAGAAGATTGTGTATGTAAAATATACATGAGTGGAATGAGTCAGAAAGTGATTAGAGATTTAGTGAGTGGAGCACCAGAGTGATACAATACTGCATATATATATATATATATATAATATAATTGTCTTGAGAGAAACAAATGGTTCCCACTGTGTTGTGTTCTTTGCTCATTATTTAAACTTCTGGTTCTCATTAATTCATAATAAGGTGGTTTAATTAAGTTGATGAAATGGCAAGCAAACATAAATTAGTTCTTGGAAAGTGGAAAATTATATACAATCTTTCCTCCGTCATAGGGCTTCTCCTCATAGCCTTTGTCATTGGTGCTCTTTATCTGAGAGGGGATAATCAACGTGTCTTGGAAAACCAGATGATGCCTCATGATTCTATTCTGCGCTGTAATTTGTTTTCTGGCAAATGGGTTTATGATAACATATCTTACCCTTTATACAAGGGGAATCAATGTTCTTTAATGGAAGAAGACTTTGCATGTGACAAGTATGGAAGAAAGGACTTGAATTATCAGAAATGGCGATGGCAGCCTTATGATTGTGACCTTCCAAGGTTCTGTCTTACTCTCATTTACACAAGCACAGGGCATGTATGGTACCAAGTGTTGGATAAGACTGCCGACTGCGCAGCATAACAAATAAAAGTTCAATTTCTTTTCCTTCAATAAAATTATCTATTAGTGTTTAGTCCACCTGACCAAACATCAGTTATACATTAAGAATTAATGATTGATCATAAAGTTTGTACCTGGCAATTATGTTGATGATTTTTCTTTTATGTCAAGGTTCAATGCTACTGCATTGTTGGAGAAATTAAAAGGGAAGAAGCTTATTTTTGTAGGAGATTCTTTGAATCGAAACCAATTCATGTCCATGGTCTGCCTAATTGAGTCATCAATCCCTCCGTCATCTTTTAAATCACTGATCACGAAAGAAAACTCAATCATCTTTAAGGCCACCGTAAGATAATTTTCTCTTTCGTTTTTTTTTTTTTTTTTTCCTTAAAGCTAGGGTAGTGAGGGACTTTCAATACTGAAAAAGCTTGTGAGTCCTCCATATGCCCTTGAAATTTATAATATTTTCTACTTTTCACAGTTCACTTTCTCACAGTCTACTCATCTACAATGATCATGATTTTTCTTGTTAAATCCATGAAGGACTACAACGCCACAATAGAATTCTACTGGTCTCCTTTGCTGGTCGAATCTAACTGCGATGACCTAGCCACCCATGGGGTACGAGATCGTATAGTTAGAGTTCATGCAATTGAAAAGCATGCCAGGCAATGGACAGATGCAGACATACTCGTATTTGATTCCTATATGTGGTGGTTGCTGCCCAAAATGAAACTTCTGTGAGTACATTTTAAGAAAGCAAAGGATACAACCAAACTCTAGTCTCATTTTTCATTTTATTTCCTGTATACGGTGATTCTGATACTGTACATTGATGATCAGATGGGGATCATTTGGAAACTCAGATGCCTTCTACAAAGAAGTTGGGATGAGGCATCGTCGTTATGAAATGGCTTTGAACACATGGTCGGACTGGTTGGAATTCCACATTAACAGAACTAGAACAAAGTTGTTCTTCATGAGCCTTTCACCATATCATAGTGTGTATGTTTATTACTTCTTGTTGACGGAAAAAAAAAACTTGGCTTGCACAATAGAAAAATGGCGAAATGCTAGTTGAATAACACGATTCATTAACACTGCAGGAGTGAAGATTGGGGCGTGGATAAAGGTGGAAATTGTTACGGTGAAACTGAGCCAATTTTGAAAGAGGGGTATCGCGGAAGTGACACAGACCGTGGAATGATGCAAATAGTAGAATCAGCAATACAAAAACTCAAAACAAGTGGCCTAAAGGTAGAGTACCTCAATATAACACAGTTGTCGGATTACAGGAAAGACGCTCACACTTCTATCTATAGGTTGTTTTGGGTGCCTCCAACTGAAGAACAATTAGCAAACCCCAAGAACTATTCAGATTGTGTGCATTGGTGTCTTCCGGGAGTGCCTGATGTTTGGAATATGATCCTCTATTCCTATATAATTTATTCATGATACTTCTTATATAACAAAGTCTGTAACTTTGTGTTTCTATATGTACCTGCCAGCAAACCAAACAACATGCGAGCTCAGGATAAGGCTAGCAAGCATTAATAACGCAAAGCCTTATAATCGATATTGACTATAAATGCCAAGCCAGTATTAGGGCTTCACAAAAAAACCGCAAAACCGCAAATCGAACTCGTTGATTTGAAACCATTCACTACGCCAAAAATGAGCATTTGCAACACAAAATGGTAACATTCGGTAATTAAGTGTTGCTAAAGGATCCATCACAACATTTTAATAAGTAAATGTTGCTATTGGTTAATATAATTGAGATTTGGCAACATTTTATAAATATATGTTGCTAATATCGCCTTTCGCAACATTTATCGAATGTTGCGAAAAGATCTTTCACAAAGTTTAATAAACGTTGCAAAAAAAGGGGTCTCTATTTCGCAACGTTAGATAAACATTGCGAAAGAAACTTTGTGAAAGATCTTTTCGCAACGTTTATTAAACGTTGCAAAAAGTAAGGAGGTTTAGACGAGTTGGGTTGGGCCAATTTTTTTAATTGTAAGCCTTTTTCAATTGGGTTTTGGGTTGGACACTTTTGTAGCTAGGGATTCTACTTGAGAGAAGGGTTCTGGTGAAGATGGACAGTTAGGAATAGGAAACAATGAAGAGAAAGAATGGGTTTGCACAATTACATCTCTTTCTTCAAATGAGGTTAGCTCTATCGTCGCTGGTAGCCGCAACTCTCTTGCCATTTGTGAAGACGGCAAGGCTTCTCCTAAATCTCTTTTGAGTGCATTTTAAGGGATTTGAGTGATTAGAAGTGATAATTGTATTTGTGCCATTGTTTCTGTGCAATTTGTAGTTTGGATAGTTTATTGTAGTTCGAGCTTTATAGAGGATGCAACAGGAACTCTTTAATCCTTACTTCTTTTTAGATCAGTTGTGTTGTATCACATTCTAATGTTGTATTGATTCAAAAATTTGTATTGAAATTATCAATTTTTATGCAATTCCAAAATTTGTTCACAAAATGTCATTTTCAATTTTGTCGGTCAATTATCATATATAATTGTAAAAAAATAAAAAAGTCGACGACAACGTTGAAAAAAGTTGTAAAAAGGTCTGCCACAACGTTTGAAAAACGTTACAAAAAGGTCTACGACAATAGTGAAAAAACGTTGTAAAAAGGTCTATCGCAACGTTGAAAAAACGTTGCAAAAAAGTCTACCGCAACGTTGCAAAAAGTATCTTTTGCAACGTTTAAAAAACGATGCAAAAGAACTTTTCGCAACGGTGAATAAACGTTGCCGTATCTCTTCCCTCAAAGGCAACACCGATCCCCGCAACATACACTAAAACGCTGCAAAAGATCTTTTGCAGCGTTTTTTGGCCGCTGCAAAAACTGTTTTTTGGTGTAGTGATTGGTTCAGGTCCACGTGGACCCGCGATCCTTTTTCTGTCAAACCAAATCAAAATGTTTCAAAATGGTTTGGTTTAAGTTTTAATTTTCGAAAACGGCAAAAAATCGAATCGAACCGAACTTTTTTTAATTAAAAGTTAATTTTATTAGTTTATAAATTTTATTAAAGTACGATTGTATCTAAAGTTTTCAGAATTTAATATGCATACAAAATACAAGATTAAATCCAAAAAATGCCCAAGTAGTGTGTTTATTAAAAGTGGAAATTACACTAAACCAGATCTTAAGTTTGAAATTTTTAAAAAATCAGGTTTTCACCTTTTTTTTCATTTATCAGTTTTTTTATCATTTTAATTAAATAATTAATCTTTTAACCTAATTCATCAATTCCTCACACAGCCCCACCCCCTTCTTTCTCTCCATTCTCTCTCTCCTTACACTCTCCTCCTACCTCCATCGCCTCCTCCCTGTTAGATATTTACAACATAAATATAATATGTGAAAGAAATAATTAATTCAGATGAAGTGCCCAATTTGTGAAAATGTGGAATTTGTGTGGGAGGTCGAGGGTTCGAGTCATACCTCACACATTATATTAAAAGGGCTTTCTTGATCCAAATAAAATAATTTTTATTTTATTTTATTTTCGTAATTATTTAATGGGTCAACTAGCCAGTATTCAGAAACTGTTTTTAACTGTCCAATATTAACAACTCATTACCACTGCATATAATGTTGGATCATATTAATGAAACAATCGCAAGGGAAACTGTTTTTAACTTCCCATGAGCTGCTGTAACCAATCAATGAAACAATCGCAAGGGAAATGTTTTTTTATTCTATTTTTTTTTCTTTTTACAGACATTGATCCAATTCTAGAAGATGATGATGCAATTCCAATAGAGGATGACCCTGAAGATATGAAAATGGATGGGAAATGCAAGAAAGGAAACAAAAAGTCTGAGGTGTGGGATCATTTTAAAATTTACAGAGATGAGAAGGCATAATGTAATTATTGTGGACAAACATATAAGCATCATTCTAAAAATTGCAAAACTAGTACATTGTAGAATCATCTCACGCAGTTGTGCAAGAAGTATCCATATAGGGTTCTAGGCAAAAAGCAAAAAATAATGACTAGCTATAGTATGTATAAAATTGGTAAGCTTTCTGAGGGTATTGATAGCCGTGAAGAACCTGTCAAATTTGTTCACAAAGAGGTTAGAGAACATATTACAGTGTACTTCATATTGTCTGAGTTACATTTTTAGTATGTGGAAGATGAAGGTTTTCAATATTATAATAGGTAGTTTTTCCCAAAATTTGTATTTTCTTCAAGGATGACACTTGCAAGGGATATATATAATTTGTTCCTAAATGAGAAGAAGAAATTAAAGAAAGAGTTGGGTCAACATAGAGTTTGTTTGACTACTGATTGTTGGACGTCAATACAAAGTGTTGGTTATTTGCGTTTAACTGTTCATTGGGTTGATAATGATTGGAGACTTCAAAAAAGGATTGTAAGTTTCATTGAAGTCCCAAGCCATAAGGGAGATACAGTGGGAAAGGAGTTGATTTCTTGTCTTAAAATTTGGGAAATGAACAAGATTTTTTTGTGTAACTGTTGATAATGCATCATCCAATGATGTAGAATTATTGAGATTGAAGAGTTGTTTGAGGAGGAGAAGAATGGCCTAGTATTGGGGAGAAATGCTTCATATGAGGTGTTGTGCTCATATACTCAATCTTTTTATTTGTGATGGCTTGAAAGAAATAAACTGTTATGTTTTTAATTATGTAATTTACAATTCTATAAACAAAATGGACTTAATTGTAAATGTTGTAAAAAGTCAATGGGTAATGTGCAATTATATGAAAATAGATTTTTAGGTTTAGGGTTCGAGAATGGCAAAAGAAAGAAAATACGGCACAAATTTTCGCTAGACTGTCGCCATGAATTTGCTCGAACGTAAAAAACAGAACTTCTGTCGCTCGACTGTCGCCTTGCCTTCGCTTGAGCGACAGCCTGTCGCTCGACTGTCGCTGAGCCCTCACTCGAGCAACAGTGTTGTCCGGTAAAAATAAAATAATTTTATATTAATATATTACCAAATATTATATACATTTCTTAACCCCATTTTTTTTCCACAAAATGTATTTTAGAATAATATTTTGATAGAGAATTTAGGGTTAAAAAATATAGAAAAATTTTGAACTTGCATGTAATATTATTTTATTGAATAATGTGTTGTTGAAAATAAGAGAGAAAAAAATGTATTTTGAAAATAATAGAGATCAAACAAGGGCATAAGTTGGTGAGTCTTATAATATTTTTTATCACTAAGAAATTAAAATAAAAAATACTAATATTTATCAAAATATAAGAATAAAAATAAAAACTAATGACGTGGATATAAAATATTTTTGTCTCCATTCATTTAAATATTTTTTATGTAAATAATCAGAGCTAGTATTTTTTTTATTTTTTATTTTTTTTATAATTTTTATTTTTCTAGAAATTTTAAAAAATTTATTTTTTAGAATTTTAACTTATTTTTTTAGAATTTATCAATTTCATTTTTTTAATTTTAATTTTTTGGAATTTTTAAAATTTTATTTGTTAGAATTTTATATTTTTATTTTTTAAAATTTTAATCAGACCAAACACGTTTTGAGCATTTTGAAAAATTGAAAACTGAAAACCACTTGAAAATAGAAAACCAAACGCACCCTAACCTTTTAAACCATATCCGATTCAACTTACTTCGTTTAAAATGTATAGGAAGACGAGCTTCCTTATATGCAATTTATCGTATTCTACTATACCTTGTTTAAGTTGATTGTATTCGATTTTTAAGTATATGACTTTCAATTGATTTGAATAAGTTAAATCATCATGTATGGCAAAAGACGAGAAGTTAGTCACGCTCATAACCTTTTAGACCATGGTGATTTCAACCTCTTTGTTTAAAGTGTATAGAAGGACGAACTTTGTTAGATGCAATTAATCATGCTCGACATATACTGTTCAAGTAGAGCGTGTTTGGTTTTTTAAGTATACGACTTATAATTGATTTGAATAAGTTAAACTATCGTGTATAATGAAAGACAATATGCTATCAAATTTGTAAACTTTTAGACTGCGTTCGATTTCAACCTATTTCATTTAAAATTATAGGAAGACAAATTTCATATTATGCAATTTATTATGCTACACTGCACAGTGTTCAAGTATAACGAGTTTGGTTTGAAGTATAAGACTTGAAATTGATTTGAATAAGTTAAACCATCATGTATAATAAAAAATGAGATGTCATCAAACTTGTAACCTTTTAGACCATGTTCGATTTCAACTTTTTTTTTTTCATTTAAAACGTAGAGGAAGAAGATATGCAAATCAAACTCGTCTTTTTAAAAATTAACAAAAAATTTATAGAAAATGACCAAAATTATATTAAAAGACTGTAGTAGTTTTCAAAAAATGACTAGGGGTTATTTTAAAAGACTACAGTATTTTTTTTTTCAGAAAACAACTACATTCGTTTAAAAGGATCAAAGCCGTTTGAGAAAATGACTACAATCGTTTAAAACGAACAGAGTCATTTTGCCATTTATCACTTTTCAAAAAGTTCGTAACAAACTACATCCAATATCTAGAAAAAAAAAATTGACATGATTTCTCTTGTAATATGAATTAAATCAACCTGAAAAAACAACCTAACATTCAAAGAACACAAATTACAAAATGAATTTGTTATGAAATATCACTAAAAACTCACAATATACATTGTAATAATTTGAAATTAAGTTACATTGTTGTTGTCTTGAATGTGCTTTCTTATAATTTGATTAAAACTAAATAAAAAGACGAAAGAAGAAGAAGAAGAAGAAGATTGGAGGTAAACTAAAGAAGAAGAAGAAGAAGAAGAAAGCTGGAATGAAGAACAAACCGAAGACAATTTGGAGTAAAATTAATGTTCACTTTTTGAGAAAAGGGTATTATTCTTATTGCATGCTAAGGACACTTGAGACATTTAATAATATAGAAACGGATAATTTAGACATTTTAACTTAAAAATGCCTTAAAAAACAAATTTGGAGGAAGTTATGCCTCAAAAAGTTTTAAGGGGCTTGACTAGGTATTTTTAAAAATATCCCTTATTTTAAACATTAACTCTTTAAAAGAAAATGTATTTTATATTTAGAGAGTTTATTGGAGATGCTCTAAATGGGCTCACAATTTCATTAATTCATGTTAGGATTTACTCTTTAGAGAATTACTTGTGTAGAAGTCAATTCCAACAACAAATTGTACCATTATATGAAGTTTTTTAACACACGAGTTGGATTGTACTTGATCTTTTTCTACGGAGAACTAATTTCTGAAAAAAAGGATGATACATTCAAAATTTCTTCTTGTACGTCCTTCTTAACTAGTAAACTCCCTCTCATGCTATTCACTTAAAATGACTTTTCATTTACATAAGTATCCAGAAAAATATAATTAAATATAATCCTATTCGATTTGGGATTTAGTTAGTTGATGTAATTAATGAGCAGAACACAGTAAACTGAGGCACAAGTTTCAAAGGTTAACTTAACCATTTATGGTCCAACATGTCCTGAAGAAGCAGAGTAGTTGAATATGAACATTCCTTTGTTAGAACTCTGCATTAGACAACTGTGAATTGATATTGTAGCTGTTGTTTAGTTCTTTGTTTTGTATTATTAGCAGTAGACTCAGATATTGATTTTCAGGGCTTTTGTAAGAACTCATCTGCATGTATTCATTTTGTGGCGGAATCATTGGAATGATGGTATAACCATATTGGTAGTCAAACAATTTCCCCATCTTCAATTCTTGTTATGGTATCAGAGCAAGAGGCTCAACCTTTGTTGAATCGATCTTAAACAGACAACTTATGGATGAATCATCCAACCCATACTTTCTCCACCATGACGAGAGCCTAGATTAGTCCTAGTCTCATAGCCCTTTACACCCTAAAATTATCATGCTTGGAGTAGAGTCATGTATGTGGCTCTATCTGCCAAAAATAAGCTAGGCTTCATTGATGGCACAATCAAGAAGCCTGAAGAAACTGATGAGAAATATTCACAATAGCAAAGATGTAACCACATGATCTTGTCTTGGCTCATAAATAGTCTTTCGTCGGAGATAGCGGGATATGTCATGTACACCGATTCGTCATCACAAGTTTTGGAGGAGCTCAAGAAACGATTTGCTAAGTTAAGCAATAATCGAATTTTTATGCTTGAATAGCAATTGACAGTGACCAAGCAAGAGAAGGCACCAATGAGTCTATTTTCGAAGTTGAAACTCATGTGGGAAGAAATATCGAGATATGATGAACCATTTAAGTGCATGGCAATTGATTGTGGAGCCATCTCCATGATCATGAAGAGGCAAGAGAGGAGATACATTATGCAATTTTCGATGGGTTTGAACGAAGCTTACAATGGGCTGAGGAACTAGATTCTTCTCAGGGATCCATTGTCATCACTTGACAGAGTTTTCAACTTCATTTTACAAGAAGAAGCTAACCAGGAGCCGACCAATGGCAGCAACACCGCAGACGAGCCTGCTGCCATGTTTTCTGGAAAATTTCAAGACCAGAAAAATTCTTCTAAGTAAAGATAGAAGAACAACTACAAGGCGACGGTATCAAAAGATAAAGCTCCATGTAAGAAACGTGGCCGCACAAACCATTCCATAGAGAATTGTTGGGAGATTAATGGGTATCCATCCAACCACAAGTTCCACAAGAATACTGCAGCATATGGAAAATACTACAAGACAGTGAGCCTTACTGCTGCAAATGAAGGCTCAATTAGCTCAAGTCTGTATATTTCTCATGACCAGATTCAGCAACTGATAGCTCTTCTCCAAAGCCAAAAATCTCCTCAAACCAGCTCCACTTCAGAAACCATAGGTAACCAACATTCAAACATGACAGGTAAAATTCCCAGCACTTTCTCTGTTTCGATTAGCCACTCACTCAGCTGCATGTCAACTGAAACTCACTCAAACTCTTGGATTTTATATTTAGGTGCAACTGACCATATAGTCAGTTCACTCAACATGTTTACACACAAGATATTCCTTTCGAACATGTCTGTTAGAATACCAAATGGTATTGTGGTTGTTGTCGCATATATAGGAACTATCCGCATTTCACCCACTCTTACTCTTGACAACGTTTTATATCTACCAAGTTTTGGTTTCAATCTGATATCTACGAGCAAACTGACCAAAAATCTCCATTGTTGTCTAGTGTTCTTATTTGGTTATTGTTTCATTTAGGAGCTAATACATTGGAGGATGATTGGAGTTGCTAAAGAGGTACACAGATTGTACTAACTACAGGAGAGTGACCATGGGATCAAGTCACACCAGAACCTACCAGCTGCACATTCTCTTACTGTCTTGACACCAAAATTGTGGCACCTAAGGCTAAGACATCCATCGGACAAACGCCTTGTTTTGTTGCCTAACATGGATCCGACTATCTCCATTTTTTCTACAAAACACCATTGTGATACTTGTCTATGGGTAAACAAACTCGTTTACCTTTTCCATCCGGTCACAAGTTTGTTGAGTCATGTTTTGATCTATTACATATAGATACTTGGGGACCATTTTATGTTGCCTCTCTCAATGGAGCTCATTATTTTTAACAATTATGATAATAGTAGAACTACATAGATTTATCTCAAAAAGAACAAAAGCCAAACTCGACAGTTAATAGAAACTTTCTTTAACCTTATTGAAAATCAATTCTGCTACAAGATTAAAGCTATTCGAACAGACCAAGGAAAAGAGTTTAAAATGAGAATTTTTTTCTTCGAAAAGAGTCATTCACCAACAAAGTTGTACCTATACCCCTCAACAAAACTCTATTATAGAAAGGAAGCATTTACATTTGTTAAATGAGGTAGGGCCTTAAGGTTCCAAGCCAACCTACCATTGAAGTTTTGGGAAGAGTGTGTCTCTACAGTCGTATACTTGATCATTCGTACTCCCACCAAATTTGCAGAACCAGACCCTTTACCAAATCCTTTTCTTCAAAATTCATTGATATTCTCACTTAAGAACCTTTGGATGTCTATGCTATGCATCAAACATCGACCCTCACCGATCCAAGTTTGATTTAAGGGCTAGGAAATGTATTTTTATAGGATATCCAAAATGGGATTAAGAGCTACAAGCTCTTTGAAATGAAAACTTATGAAATCTTAGTTAGTCAAGATGAGGTCTTTTATGAGGAAATTTTCCCTTTCAAACACCACATTGACATGCCCTTTCTTTTGCCAACTCCAACCATATCCACACTAGATAATATTGTCGTTTTTCCTGATCCCATTTCTGATCCCAGAGAACTGTCACAACAACCAGTAGACACCAATACTGAAGGGAATATGCAGCTTTCATCCGATATCTATAGCAACCCCCCAAACCGAGTAGAGACTGCACATATTCATGCTCTTCCCACTACAGAAAATCCCAGTTCACCAGACCTTCCTCCTGTCCAAATGGCAGCATCTTTGCCCAAACTTAGGAGATCTACTAGAGACAAAAACTACCGCATTACCTTCAAAATTTCCATTGCAACCTGGTGACCTCTTTAGCAGTACCAAACGACCTCTTGACAAGTCATCTGATGAAGGTAATCCTCATGCACTCTCTTCGGTTCTTGATTATAGACATTTGTCACCATCACATTTGAAATTCACCTTAGCGGTTAGCTTTGAACCTGAGCCCACCTCTTATGCCAAAGCCATGACATTCCCTCATTGGAGGGTTGCTATGAGTGATGAAATTAGAGCGTTAGAAGAAAATCAAACTTGGGTACTTACACAACTGCCAAATGGGAAGAAAACTATTGGATGCAAATGGGTGTTCAAAACCAAATATAAGGCTGATCGAAGCATTGAACGACACAAGGCGAGATTAGTTGCAAAAGACTACACTCAAAGAGAATGAGAAGACTATTTGTGAGACCTTCTCACCTGTGGTCAAGATGTCCACTGTATGTTGTTTCTTAGCCTGTGCAACCTCCAAAAATTGGTTCATATCTCACCTAGATGTCAATAATGCTTTCTTGTATGGTGACTTGGATGAAGAAGTGTACATGTCTTTACCTCCGGGATATGGCTTTCAAGGGGATCAACGAGTTTTCAAGCTAAAGAAGTCACTCTACGGATTGAAGCAAGCATCTCGTCAATGGAACCAAAAACTCACTTCGATCATTACTAAGATTGGGTTCATGCAATCTAAGGCTGACTACTTTTTGTTTGTTAAGAGAACTAACGCGGAACGGAAGTTCTAGGGTTTACTAGCGTAATCCCTGGTAAGGAAAAATAATATAGTTCTCACGAAATTGATCTCAAAAAGGGA
>CAIGRB010077083.1:0-22766 GCA_903798255.1 Fraxinus quadrangulata
TATTGTCTTTTAAATTAAATTTTGTCTAATTTATGTTAAATTGTCTTTTGTAAGTAAAACTTTATGTTTAATGAAGAATTGAAGAAAAAAATACAAAACAACGGAAAATGACAAAAATCCAAAGTGCGAAGACTAAATTAGTATGGGCTGCACAAATAAATTTATTTTAAGGATACAGTTCTCGACAGTGGGGGCAGTGAAGAAAAACATAAAAATAAAAGACGCACAGAAGAGGAGCCGGCAAAATTGAGAGAGAGACATTCACATACACAAAGTCGACAGTTTGTGGAATTAAAAAAGGCAGAAACAGCAGTCATAGAGGAGAAAACAATTGCTGCTTTTTGCTCTATATATATACCCGCGCAGAAAAGGAGGAAAAGGCAGGAAGTGACGAGAATTTTGATATATATTATATATTTTCACGCATTAGCAACGGCTTTTCTGGGAAGAGAAAAAGAGGCAACTTCAATTTTAGCCAGAAATTTTCACGTTTTGTTAACTTTTGGTGATATCTTTCCATTTTTGTATATTTAAATTCAATATTATGAATGACTAAAATCTTTTATGTTAGGATAGATAATGTAGTTTAGATTTTTATTTTATGTTTAATTTCAAGATTTTCATGTCATTTTAATACTTGTCAATTAATTATTGTGTGTTTAATGCTTTAATTTCTGCGCAACAATTAATTGATTTAGGGATAATATTGAGATTGAGAGGTGATTTATTTTTCTATCTCGTACAATAATTGACATAGACATTATAAGAGATTGAGAGATAATTATAAACTATGCAATCTTTGTTAAATTCTTATAGATTAATGCGTACGTATGTGTGTGAATTTATATAGAGATGTAGTAAGTTCAGGCATATGAATATAATTAGTGTTGCTCGAGAGAGATCACTAAATACAATATGTTAATTCGATCGTTAGCTGGTATAAAGAGATGGTTGAATAAATTGGAATTGATTATATGATAAATAACCTAAGTGAAATCGAAAATTCTAAGTATCCAATCACATAATCTCATCTACAGGTTTAATTTGCTTTTGTTATTTTATTTAGTAGGATTTCGTTTAGAGAACAAAATTTGATTTGATCATTAGTTACCATTTTAATTTAAATTGAAGTTAGATTAGTTTAAAATTTTATAGTAAATAGTACTAATATGTGGGACGATATTCAGACTTAATAAATTCACTTTATTACTTGTCACNTAATAAATCTACTTTATTACTTATCACGATCCGTACACTTGCAAAATTTCAACGAACAGTATACATACTGAAAGGAATTTCATCAACTCACATTTACAAACAGAATCCAGGAAGGCAATCAAACGACCAAAATTTTCTACAATTTACTTCTGAATTCATAAAGAAAAGGACAATTTATAATACTGTAATGCTGTCATTTTTTGTAGTCTGAGAGCTATTGACGAGTAAACTTTCTAGTGAAATGGATTTTCTTCGCCGGACCATTCCAGCTTCTTTTAGTAACTCGGCCAATCTGCGTCTCTCATCATCTGCATCAAGATTCGCTGTTCCGAGCTTCTCCTCTCTCATCCCAACAACATATTCCATGATTTCAATTGCATCATCAGTCCTGCACAAATTTACTCCACAAGGTTCAGATATGAAGATGGTTTATCTGTTGAAATAATCTGTTCTCCAGATTATCAGACATATATCCCAACGGATTTCAAATATCAAAATGAAGAGAACGGCTTTAAAAAGCACCAACACGAGATTTAAATTGAAAATATGATGGGACTGAAAACTATTTCATATCCAAAGCTTAAAAGTGGAGGAACTTAAAAAGTTAAACTTGCAAATTTCTATACAAGGACAACAATAGTAAGACCAATGCTAAATGCATAATTATCAGAATAAACTGTAGCAACGTTAAAGAATAAGTAGTTACCTGCCCATTGCATCATAGGTACCAGCAAGATTGCTATAAACTCCTAAAGTGTCAGCATGATACGGCCCACATTCAGCCTCCAAAATGCTCCTGGCTTCTTCAAAAAAATCAACAGCCTCATTTATTGAACAAAGTTGAACGCAGGCAAGCCCCATTTGATTCAGAGTAATACCAAAGAAGGCAGTTTTCTTTTCTCCAATTGCCCGAAACTTTGAAATGGCATTCTTTAAAGAATCGTAAGAATCAGAATAACTCCCCAAAATATAGTACAGGACCCCCATCTGGGCTTCAGTTCCTGCAATCGTGGTCTGTTGTCCTGGTGCATTACTGTATTCCTTTATGGCTTTCTGAAGTAACTGCAATGCCTGGTCAGGTTCATTCATGGATTCATAGATAGCAGAAATATCCACTAGACCACTGGCAATATCTTCCGGGAGACTTCCAGGGACAGGCTTAGAATATATACGAAGTGCATTTTCACAGTAAGTTTTGGAGTCACTGAACTTTCCTATCTTGTTGTACAAATTAGCCAAACGGACAAAGACTGAAGCAACTGATGGATGGTTTACTCCTTTGTTCGACTTTAAAATATTGAGAGCTTTCTGATAAGAAAAAATAGCTTCATCATACCGCGCCAAAGATAAATATGCATCGCCAATGCTGGAGTCAATGGCAGCCACATCTGCATTCTGGCCATTGGCAGCCATGGCAATGCTTGCTAAAACATATTGCTCTAGGGCACCTTCATAATCTCCCTTAGATTCACAAATAAGTCCCAGAAGTCTCCTATCCGCTGCTTCCTCTGGAGAAGCTGAGGATCTATTCTCTTTATGGATATCAAGTGCCATTAAACAAAGCTTCTCAGCTTCATCAAATTGCATTGCCTGAACATGAGCTTCGGCAAGATACCTGCAAGTCTCACCAAATCGAGGGTCTTTGTCCCCCAGAACTAGTTGTTGAATCTCCAAACCTGCAGTGTAACACAGAATAGAGTTCTCAATCTGCCCAAGCATTGCATAGGTATCACCCAACTGCATGTACCCGGAAAATTTAGCAAGTGCATGATTTTGGCCCAAATTCATCACTGGAATTTCAATTGATCGCTCAAGAATGGGAATTGCCTCAGTATGCTGGCCAAGTCTGCAGTATATTGCTGCAACTACATGCAGACACATAACGAGATCTAAATTAGGCTTGGCATTTGCATGTCTCTCAAATGATTTCATCGCTCGAAGAGCCAACTCAAGAGCTTTTTTAGAATTATCCCCAGATGCTATCACGCCTTTTGCCTGCTTGAGTAGATATGGCCCAAGGTATCCTGCCTCGCGATGATCTTCAGTTCCATTTTGCAATCTCATGCCTTCTAAAGCAGAACTCCTCTCATTTTTTGGGAAAGAAACTGAACTCAACTTTTTCAGAGACTTCACAGTTTTCTTCACTTTTGGGGGTCTGCCTTGAAGAGTTTTGCTCCTTAAATTAGCTTTTCGAGAGACTTTAAAGTCGAATTGCAAATGAGAAAGTCTTTTTGTTTCTGTCGGAGAAGGATGGATCTTATTCGTATCTCCGAGATCCTCCTTAGATCCTTTTTCTTCCTCAGAATTAGTGTCTCTTTCATTATGCTCTGTCACCACCTCTTTCTTTATCTCCACCTCAACATAATCTCCACCAAGAAACCTCAACTCAGAATCAATTCTCGATAAGAATCTACACCTCGAGGGTGAGTGATCAGAGCTCTGCATCTTACATACAGTGTTATTATACAATTGCTCAATAGAGGTGTCAACAATATCGTCTATTGGCAGATCAATAGAGTCACTCTGGGGACTCTGTGTGCTCAACGGTGAACTATGTGTAATCAAGGGACTTCTTGGAGACCGCTCAGTGAAAATTTCTTTGTGAGGCACATAATGTCCCTCGGGTTCATTTCTGATCTTCCCAGTTGATCCATCCATGGCATACTCAGACATTGAGACACTGGTTGCAAATCAATACGTGCTCAAATTTCTTCCACGGATTCTACATATAAGAAAATATTACAGTTAATCTAAAACCCTTGAGTCACAATTCATAATCATACAAAATTCAGGAACTTCAGTTGATAAAATTAATAAGTAAAGCACATCTAACTTCCGAGTCCCAACCCCTGCGTTGCATTAAAGAAAGTATATATAAGAAATTACTTGATGCGTATTCAATGATATCTCAATAAACAAGGTCAATAAAGATGAGAACAATTTTAATGCATGATATCAGAAATTTATCGATTAATATGGATTGTTTTAAAAACTAGAAATCTACAGCCACAAGAAAATTTAAAATCTCAAAGGTTGAAAAAATATTATCTCTGTTTTTCAAAATTTCACTAGTTTCTGGGCATATCTTTCCATATTTCCATCGTAATCCAATCGCAATAAAGAACCAGAAAGTGTAAAATTACGATACTCAAAGCAATTTACCATGAGAAATTGACAAATAATTCAAAAGAATAAGATCCCAAATTTTAAAAAATAAAAAAAATCTATGAAATACGAAAAAATTAAACATTAACATACCGTGATAATTCTTAAATCAAAAAGGCTGTTCAGAAAGAAATCCGGGATCGCTATATCTTCTCCGCCGTTATTACGCTACTATATATTCACGGGCGGGCATAGAATATGAAGAGACAATATATGGAATGGTGTTGGTTGAATTGAATTAAAAATATAAAATCAAAAAGGGATGAGATAGTTCGATGATTGATTGGGAATCAAATGTATATACAAAGAGAGATGAAAGGGCGGGAATCAACTTTTGGCGCTTTTTTCCTCGTTTGAAATTGGGAATCAAATTAAGTTAATAAAACATGTAGTTAAAAAATTATAAAAGTTGCGAATTCTATAAAACATACATTTTATCAGACAAACGTGGTGATTTCATATCCATACATTTTCATTAATTTTAATATATTTTTCTCTTTCTACTTTTTAACCAATTATTCTTCAATAAAATAATATGATGCGTAAATTGAAATTTTTTCCTTCTTTTTAATTTTCACATTCTCCAAAAAAATTGTTTTTCCAAAATGTATTTTTCCCTAAAATTAAAATGGAGCACAAACAATGACTTAATATTATGAACCGTTCTCTGTATACAGAAAACAACATACATAACTGATACAGAACACTCATAACGGGGGTGATTTTTTTTTCAATATTTTCTGCGAACAATAATTTTGTGTGTAATATTATGTATTGTCGTGTAGTGGTGCTATATGGCATTCAAATAAAAAATTTCAATAATTTATTTATTTATATTTATGTATGGAATTTTATAAAATTAGAATTACGATACTTATAAAAAAGAATAATATGGATTTTAATTTTTTAATTTAAAAGTTAAATATGCACTAACCAAATTTTTTTTTTTTAAATGGTCCAAGCAGGATGTTAAAATGATATTGTAATAGTCAAAGTTTAAGGTCAAACTGGTGGTGAAAAATTATAGGATATTATCGAACTTTTTAATTTTTTGACTGGTTCAAAATCTTATAACATTTGTAGTGACTTGTTATTCTTTTTCTTATATTTTCCTGTTTTTCATAAAATTTACATATGCAATTTAACAATTTGAAGGACAATATTAATAATATGTTAAATTGGATGTCAATTTTTCAATTTTTCATTCATGACGAAGAAAGGATTACGCGATAATAAATTTTTGAAAAAAAAAATGCAACTATTTTCTAAAATTAAATAGCTAAATATCCAAATTTAGTTTTAGTCCTTGTTTAGTCCTCGTTATTCCTCTTATTTTTATCATACATTTTTTAATAAAATAATATTAAACGCAAATCTAAATTTTTTCTTAATCACACATTTTTTATCAAAATATTATTTCAAAATGTATTTTGAGAAAAAAAAAAATGGAGCTCAAACTGGCTCAATAAAATTACAATATGGCCAATGTTTAAGCCACATTAAATTTTTTATTTACATTCTTCTATTTATTGTTAACCATTCATTTTTTAATAAAATAATATTTTAAATCACATCAATAACTTTTCCTTCTTTTTCAACCACACATTCTCCATCAATTTTTTATGTCAAAATACATTCTTCCAAAATATTGTGGCTCAAATACACCCATGATTTTTCCTTATTTTTTTGTTCGGGTCATGTCACTGTCACCTTCGGCAGGTTATTGGCTTTTTGAATCATGGAGGACTTGTAAGTTGTAAATACTCGAGTGAAAGTACCATCCACCAGCATATCTCCACGTGGCTATGAGATGATTTCAATGGAGGCTTTCACACTAGATAATTAGGGTCAGTTTGATGTAATTTTTTCCTTTAATAAGCATGTTGGATAATCATTCTTTTAAAACTCTTTTTTTTTCGAACTCATTTTTAATTACACATTTTCATAATAAAATATCTTTTACATAAATTTAAATTTTTTTTTTCAATATTTTAACCACACATTCTTCCAAAAATTACTATTCAAAAACTTTTTCTTCCCAAAAAAGTAACTGTCAAACAGGGCCTAAGTTTTGTGGAAAATTGATGGTTTTGGAGAATGTGTAATCAAAACTAAGAAAAAATTTGTGGATTCACGTGTAAACTTATTTAATTGAAATTATATAGTCAAAAAATGGAATAATTGTAGCTATGATCCCCAAACATTTTTTTCTTGTATTTTGACCAATTTTTAAAAAGATAAAATGATAAATTTATATTTTAATTAAACGCAAATCTAAATTTTTTTTTAACCACACATTTTTCATAAAAATATTATTTCAAAATGCATTTTGAGAAAAAAAAGTAGAGCTCAAACTAGCTCAATAAAATTACAATATGGCCCATATATGAGTCATATTAAAATTTTCATTTACATTCTTCTACTTATTTTTAACCACCCATTTTTTAAAAAACTAATATTTTAAATCACATCAATAATTTTTTCCTTCTTTTTTAACCACACATTCTCCATCAATTTACTATGCCAAAATACATTCTTCCAAAATAATGTGGCTCAAATACACCCATGATTTTTCCTTATTTTTTGTTTGGGTCATGTCACTGTCACCTTCGGCAGGTTATTGGCTTTTTGAATCATTGAGGACTTGTAAGTTGTAAATACTCGAGTGAAAGTACCATCCACTAGCATATCTCCACGTGGCTATGAGATGATTTCAATGGAGGCTTTCACACTAGATAATTAGGGTCAGTTTGATGTAATTTTTTTCTATAATAAGCATGTTGGATAATCATTACTTTTTTTTTTGAACTCATTTTTAATTGTACATTTTCATAATAAAATATCTTTTACATAAATTTAAAATTTTTTTTCCAGCATTTTAACTCACACATTCTTCCAAAAATTACTATTCAAAAACTTTTTCTTCCCAAAAAAAGTAACTGTCGAACGGGGCCTAAGTTTTGTGGAAAATTGATGATTTTGGAAAATGTGTAATCAAAAGTAAAAAAAAATTTGTGGATTCACGTGTAAACTTATTTAATTGAAATTATATAGTCAAAAAATGGAATAATTGTAGCTATGATCCCAAACATTTATTTTCTTGTATTTTGACCAATTTTTAAAAAGATAAAATGATAAATTTATATTTTTTTTTTCACAAAAAATACAATTACAATAATTAAATCAAAATTTAAGGGGGGGAAAAAAAACAAAACAAAAACCACCCACCCATCTCATTCTTCCCCACTCCCATTAAACCCCTTACCTCAAAACGAAAATTTGAGCCGCCTATCCAACACCTACACTGCCACCTCAACCTAAGGCACCACAAATCCACACCAATTTTCTTTTGATTATATGCAACAATCAAACCCGAGATCAGTTTTCTTCTGAGGGAAAATGAAGGCTTTAGATTGTCTTTTGAGATTAATTTTGA
Organism: Fraxinus quadrangulata; assembly: GCA_903798255.1. NCBI lineage: Eukaryota > Viridiplantae > Streptophyta > Magnoliopsida > Lamiales > Oleaceae > Fraxinus > Fraxinus quadrangulata. Next base: position 7,820 of record CAIGRB010077083.1, read on the forward strand.
TCTTGTCCTTATTTGATTCCCATTTTTTTTTCAAAATATATTTTTTATCCTTTCTTTTTAAACACGCATTCTTAAATAAAATAATATTACACGCAAATTTAAAATTTTTCTTTATTTTTAACCACACATTTTCCATCAATCTACTATTTCAAAATGCATTATTAATCTTTTAATGGGGCTCAAACAAGCTCCTTGTTATAAAATGATAAATTTATATTTTTTTTCACAAAAAATACAATTACAATAATTAAATCAAGATTTAAGGGGGGGAAAAAAACAAAACAAAAACCACCCACCCATCTCATTCTTCCCCACTCCCGTTAAACCCCTTACCTCAAAGGCACCACACATCCACACCAATTTTCTTTTGATTGTATGCAACAATCAAACCCGATATCAGTTTTCTTCTGAGGGAAAATGAAGGCTTTAGATTGTCTTTTGAGATTAATTTTGATCATGCCCTTATTTGATTCCCATTTTTTTTTCAAAATATATTTTTTCTCCTTTCTTTTTAACCACGCATTCTTAAATAAAATAATATTACACGCAAATTTAAAATTTTTCTTTATTTTTAACCACACATTTTCCATCAATCTACTATTTCAAAATGCATTATTAATCTTTTAATGGGGCTCAAACAAGCTCCTTGTTGTATAACGAGGTCATTTTCACATAGATAGACCTTTGTCTTTGGAAACTTCTAAGCTTAATACGACTGACCGTGGAAGTAGAATAATTCGAGAATTGTACGTCCTTAGCTCTGGGGAGAGCACTCAAGGAATAAATTTATTTTCATTAATATCTAGGGTTTTTGGTCTTTTATGTGAAAGGTGAATCGGCCCTTTCTATTTTTCGAACCTAACCTAATTCACGATGGAATGTTTCCAAACCATCATCTACCAAGTGTGATGGCTCCTCCTCTAACACTCAATTGCTATAATTCCAAACATTTCAAAGTCGTAGTAAATCATATGAGTGAATTGGGTATTAGAATTGGGTGTTAGAGGAGGAACCACCAAACTTAGTAGATGATGAGGCCGAAACATTTCGTCTTGAATTAGGTGCATGTACAATATAACAAGATCAAAATGATGGCAATTCTTTGATTGGTGCTACATTGCTTCTTTCTATTAAAGTATACGTGACATAACGTCAAAATTTAGAACTTTTTACAAGTAAATTACATTTTGATGATCTATATCTTCATGGTGATGGAAATGATGGGAAAGGAAATAAAAATAGAAGTAATGCAAACACTGAAAACGATATGATCAAGATTCTATCGTGGGTACAAGGCGAAAGAATTGAAGAACTCACATCTAAGACTCCAACATAGATGTACTCTAACTCTACTTAATTTTAAAAAAAGGCTAATTTATCTCAAATATTTTACTTTTTTAACACATACTTTATTCATTAATAAATATTTAGCCCCTGTTTGGACATCATTATTCCAAGAATGAAAATAATAAATTGTACCGTTGGAACTTCAATTTTCCAGAAAATGTGAGATGCATATCAACAAAAGGGGCCAAGTGGGGCCCTTCAACGGTACAAATTTTTCTACAAATGGAGGAATAATGTCGTTCAAATGGGGGCTTAATGTTGATTTTATTGTTGCAAATATATTCTTATATTATCTTAATATAATCACATAAGTTGAAGAAGATCGTCCAAACATGATCGACGGGATGAGCCTAGTGGTAATATGCTCTCAAATGTTCGACATTCCAATGGTGATGCTGCGTTTTTCCACTCAAATCCTCAATCCTGTAGGTCCTGGGCCTTAGCTCCTGGGATATACAGTAGGGGCCTTCCCAGTTAAAATCAAGTGTCCCTACACCTAGTTCTTAGGAAGAAAGGAAAATTCTCCTTAGTACAAGATTTTCCTTTCAAAATAACCTCTTTTTAAGTGCTGCATGGCGGCATTTTGCTCGGCTATGTTCCTCATATTTCTAGCCATCTCTCCTACTTTTCTCGTACCACTGCCTTGTTGATGCTGGTGGTAGGGTCGACGAACATTAACGTTTGTTCAAATAACTTCTTCTTTTGAAGCTTTTTCCTGTTGATTCCTGGCACGTGAGTTGTAGTGTCTAGAACTCATGATGCAATAGAAATTGGTACACCAGACAAAATTCCAAATGACGCCATTTTTAGAATTTTTAACTCGTTCTTTCTTCAAGAACGATAACCTTTCTTCAAGGCTAACACTTCTTTTAATGGCTTCTACCACAAGGAAATTCATGTTTATAGTGTGGTTTTCCACATACGGTGCTTTTTATTGACCTCAAATTTTGTACTTCCAATGTGGCCAACAGATCCCAAAACTTCTCACGTCTACTCAAACCTAATTCCTACATATTTGGATAAACTGTTAGCTATATGTGGCTTCCTCCGATGGTGGTGGAGTCGGGCGGCACACTATGATAGTAAAGTCAATTGAGATGATAAATATATAAATGTGTGAGGGCTTTAAACGTGACCCTCCAATATAAAAAAGGGTAGACTTTGGGAAATGATATATTAAATAGTAATAGAGCTAAGTTATAGCTTCGGAGCCTATACTTGCATTACTCTTTGAATGACACTAAGTGTGAATTTTTATAGTAGAAGAGGATGAGTAAGAGTCGTTAAATAAAGAGATACGTGGCCTCATACTAACGACTGGGGCCTCTTGTCATAGTCATCAATCAATAATGAGCATTAAATGCTAATATCATCCACAATACGTAACTTGCGACTTTAGATTTGACTTGATTGGCTGGAAAGGGCGACGGCAATAGTAGATTGTCACAAATCACATACCATTGATTGCTTAAAAAGATTTTATGCCGAGCTCCTTTAGCGACCTTCCCCAGTGATGCAAGTTCGGTTCTTTCCATGGAGGTCGGCACGATCCAATGGGTTCGGCATCCGCACATCGGCTCGGCCTATTCACGGGGTTCGATCAAACTACCTGGTGGTAGTTCAACGTGGAGTGTGGGGCTTCAAGTTTGTTTGCCATGTAGGATTTTTGAAGTCTTATAATGTGAGGCATAACACTACCCACAAGCAACATGCTAAATGCTAAACATAAAATGCTCAGTTGCTTTGCTAAGTTTGTAAGATCATTCTCAACGTTTGAAAGAATGTCAAGAATTACATTTAAAATGTTATTCCTCGACATTTATAAAATGTTGAGAACGATAAGTCGATCAGATATTTCACCATATGCATTTATCATCTTCTTCAACTTCAACCACTATTTTTGCAAAAAATTCATTCCACCGTTAACGGCATTGTCAATATATAATTAAATATTGAGGGGTGTTACACAATGGAATGAGTATTCCAAATCCAGGCACTAATTATATGATTACGATATTATTGTTGAAAAAGTCTCATTGTTTGGAGCAGTCAAATAAGGGTGAACGAGTATAAACAACAATGAGTTTTTAAAATAAAGGAGGAAGAATTTTTTTTTTTTTGGGCCCCCTAAAGAGCTGAGTCTGAGGCGACAGCCTCTTGAGTCTCTCTTCATGTACGGCTATGTACTAAGTCTAGCCATTCGAGCAATCATCGTTCTCTTTTATGCATTTCACCTCAAAATTCTCAAAGCATGAAATTTATTCCAAGGGCAATAACTTTTGAAAATTTTGATAAGAAGAAAATACGTCAGAAAAGTGGACTAGTTAGTCATGAAGAAGTCTCTTATCTTCTTAATTTTTGGAAGTTGTCTACTTGGATTAAAAAACTCCTTCATAAGAAGAATCTTCTCGAGTTATCTTTTCCATTAAATTCCGCTACTAGATTCTCATTGTTCAAACTTTGCTTATAGAGGTCTTTGCAAGTTTGGTTTCAGAGAGAGATATGGGGATTTAGTCGGGGAACTGGTTGTTAGTGTGGCGATACCCTAGTGTGGTGTGGTTTGGTGACGGTAGTGGGGTGGCGTGGGATGGTTAGATGTAACTGACAAAAATTGCCCTAGAAATAAAAAAACAAATAAAGACAATTGCATTGCGCATAGGAAACTAATAAGGACTCCGTTCATTTGTGCTAAAAATGAAATGGTGTGGATCAAAAATGTAATTTGAAAAAAGATTGGGGATCATTTATGCCAATTCTCCTTTTTTTTTAAAAAAAATGGAAAGTAATGGTTTTGCATGAATTGAGAAATATCTCATCATAGAAACTATTATGCACCCGAATTTTAATCTTTAATATAATTTTAGTGCATCTAATATATATTTGTTGCATCACCTGCTATTGGTGAATGTAGGGTTATAGATTTAAATAAACACTGATAAGCAAACTAAAATTAATTTCGATTATTTTTAATTTATGAATGATAGTAAGGACTTCAAGTTTGGCCCCAGTTAAATTATAATTCATTTTTCTCTATCTTCTTATAAAACACACATTTTTTAATAAAATAATATTACGTCGAATTTTGAAATTTTAATAATTCTTCTATCACTTATTTTATTAATTTTTATTCCAAAAACCTTCCTCGGAGCTAGTCATCATAAAGAGTGCTAAAAGACCCTATTTGATACGAGTTAGTGCTGTTTGGCTCAATTTTTCGAAAGGTAAAAGAGTGCCAAAATTAAAAGGGCCGTTAGAGGCCCTCCTTTATCAATAATACGACGTCGTACCCATCGCCTACCATCGGACTAGACACGTCCTCTCTTTTTTGGTTCCCCATTTCCCAGAATTCCTTCCTGCGTAGCACAAATCCTCCCTCCCTCTGCGGCGGAATATAATACATACGGTAGGTAAGGCTTTCAAAATAGTTCCTTCCATTTCAATTCCAAATGTAATTATTAAGTTTTGAATTGGAGTTCTTGTCAAGTTTTTTCTGCATATCTTGTTTGTGGTCTTGAGAGAAAAGGAAGAGAGACTATGGGAGCGTTTTGCAACGAAGACATTGCATTCTCGTCGAATTTCAATTTTGGCTCATTTCAAGATCTGAGGTCCTCCAAGCACGTCCATGACAATGTCCATGGCAACATTTACCTCGGCCCGGTAACCCTTTCACCGAGTTTATCAATTTGTGTCTCGACAAAATTAACTGTAGTTTGCTGCATTTTTTTTTTCTCTATTTTAACTGAACTAATAGATAATTAACGATTAATTGAAATGATTCTCTGATCACGAAAGACTATTCTATTTCTTACTTGAATAGAATTTGCAGAGATTACAAACTCTTTACAAAAAAAACCTCACAAATCTCTCTAAACTCTCTCTTTTTCTTCTTTCTGGGGTGTGTCTAAAACAGAAGAATTTAGGCTCTATTTATAGCCATCGGGAGATGAAGGTGGGATGAGTTTTTTCAACAATACACAATTAATTGGATGGTTGGCTGTTGCAAAAATTCCTGCCATTTAATTTGGTTTGAATTTTTGTCCTCCTCTTATTAACAAAATTTGCTAGCTTATTCCAAAGCAATAGTCACAGGTCAAAAATGGAGGCTGGATATTTCATTAATTACATTTAAAGCTAAATGTTCTTAATCTGCAATTACTTGAATTTAGTGATCTTTTTGTAAGAACATTGTGAAATCACTAGTTAAATAAGTTCTTAAGCTGAATACAAATTAGCGTAAGTTTACAATTGTGTGCCTTTATGTTTCTCGTTATAGCTCAACACAGTATTGCACATTTTTCCAGAATGACGCAATTTAACTGTTCTTTATCTCTGCAGCTCTTTTTGAAGTTTATCGACACTGAGCAATTTCAAAGGTGGACAACATTCTTTTTTCCCAGTCCTTGTCTGCTACTTATTTTCATATTTTTCTATTTCTTATTGTTCTTTTCATTTTGGTAACATTTCTCTCCATAATAGATGCTTTAATTTTAAGATGCTAACAATGATATTCATTCTATTTACAGGCTGCGAGATCTTAAGCAACTTGGTGAGTTTATAACCTCATTTTTTTTCCTTGTACCCTGCCCCTTGAGCAATCCTTAGATACTTTGTTATTTATGTTGAATCTTCAGCAATTGAATGGAATGATCTAGAGATGTTCAAATATAAATTGCATGAAGATTTTCATGATATTGATTATCGTTGATCAGATAAAGCTAAAAATTCTATTCTTCCGTTTTACTGGTTACAAATACAGTATCCAGTCAAATTTATACTGTGCCTACATTGTAATGATTAAGGTCCGACGTGTGCATTTAGACACTCCTCTTTGGGTTTTCTATCTTTAAGTATAGTGTTCCGACTGTTGTCCTACTTTTCATGAGAAGTTGTTTTGAGTTGTTGCCATGTCTCTGCTGTCACTTAAGTAGTGAACTCTTGTTGCTGCTTGGAATTATATAGGTAGAATTGTCTTCATATATAAGGCTATGATAGCTAAGATTTATGACTTGCATCTATGTCCCTGTCTCTTTCATCAATAACCTGCTATGCCCTTGTACTTGAATGTTGAAGATTTTAATGGTTTTCACCTTGATTAATATTTGCCCAGTCTCTTATTAAATCATAACCACGCCATGGCCTTATTATTGATGCATTGTAAGAATATTCTAGGTATGAAGTGACCAGTTATACATCATCTGTTATTTTCTGGCTCGAACTTGGTTCAAGAAACTGTTTTTTATATTAATTTGCAGGTATAGCGCATATGGTTTATCCTGGAGCTGTGCACTCCAGATTTGAACATTCTCTTGGAGTGTATTGGCTTGCGGGTGCAGCTGTTCATAAACTTAAGAACAACCAAGTAGGAAATTTTCCTGAGAGTATTTATTTCATTGCATAATTCCAAGTTCTGTAGTAAATCTTTCTGACATTATGTCTTTATTAGGGTTTAGAGCATGGTATCGATCACTTTGATGTACAAACAGTGAAACTTGCTGGTCAGTAATTTTATAATTCCATATATTATGTATGAAACCAGTCCATTTATCTGTAAACTAAGTATTCACCCCGTCTTATGCTCAAATTTATAGGGCTTTTGCATGATGTAGGCCATGGGCCTTTTAGCCACTTGTTTGAACGCGAGTTTCTTCCTATGGTTCATAAGGGATCAGAATGGTAATGTTCGTAAAAGGTTTTATATGTTTCCAGTTGATAAATGTATTGGTGCTTATTTGCCAATCTGTACTTGTTTAGCAGGACTGTTGTCTAAAATTCTTATACCAGCGTTCCTAGCCTTGAATCGGCGGATAATACCGATTCTGGGCATCTTGTCAACGTACATTTGATATACTATTCTTCTCGTATTTCATTTGTTGCTTTGATGTATATGACTGACATTTTGTTGCTAGAAATATTGAACCTCGCTGTTCAGAATAAGTTCCAACATGACTATATCATTAATGATAAATTTTTAGTTTTAAGACCGTCCAATAAAGAATGGATCACATTCGATGCGTGGCAGTAAATCTTTTGGTGTAGTATAGATGAGATTGTATTATTGGTGTCAATAAACTATAAGTTACCTCACAGTATCTTTTCTTATTTCGCTTCGGAATAATTGTGCCAACTATGACCCCTTCTGTGTGCTTCACTTGTATCTCTGATCATTGGTGAGAGTCCTGCATTCCTAATTATGTTCTTTTTCCCCTTCACATTATTGTAACAGTTAGTTAAATGTGGGACTAAGCTAATTGCCCCCGCTGTTTTTGGGACAAACCTGGTTTTTTGGGAATATCTTCTTTCAATTTTCTCAACATGGTTCTATTCGAAGTTAAACTACAAAGGCTCAAATACTTATTAATTATCTCCTTCCATGAATTCATGGCGTCTGACATTAAGTTGACACCAGGGGCATAGGGAGAGGGGGGCAGGCCCAACTAATTTTGTAATACAAGAAAAAAATTTATAATTTATTTATTTATTTTTTTTTATTTTCCATGTATAAGCATAGTATACTTCTTTTTTTGTCCCCCCTGGTTGGTTGACACTTCCTCTGGGCTACTGAGAAACTGCAATGTTAATGTTAACAACTTCTTGAATCTAAATAAGCATTTAAGTAATAAAAATTGTAGTTTGAAGGAGAACCTATTTACAGAAGAAGAGGTGTTAAGAAAACTGGAATGTAATGAAAAATGTCACACTGATCTCAAGATATCAGTAGTTAAAGAAAAAAATAATAGCAAGTATTCACATGTTAGAAAAATTAAATTAACTGCCATTTGTGAAAATAACACTCGTTAGCAAAAATTTCACCGATCGTACTTTCTCGATGTCTCTTACATTATGAATGTTTTCCTGATGTTAATAATCAAATTTCACTCAGAACATAGAATGCAATCTCAAATTCATGTCAAAGTAGTTGTCTTATCAATAATTACTGGCTCAATTCTGGCTGCTAAAGTCTTTGCCTTTAGGATATATCTTCTCTTGTGCTACTGTTGTTTCAAATTTCCATGCGTTCAGGTAGTGTGTAGAATTTCGGTGATGAAAATGTGCTGCTTGTTTTTTAAATAGAAACCCAAATGCCATACTCTGTTTGCAAAGTGCTGTCTCAAAAATTTATGTATGTATGATGTTAATTAATTCCAGGTCTCATGAGCAAATGTCTGTAGACATGGTGGATCATATTGTTGATGAGCATCATATTGAAATAGAATCTGAGGCTATAAAAAGAGTAAAGGTGAGCCGACAAGTTGAGCATGTAATATCAGTAGTTTTAGTACATGCGAGTTATATTTTTTATTTTTATTTTCTTTTAAACGTATGAATGAAATATTAGAGTGCTTAATATCCTAACTTTTTAAAATTGAATCTTGTGATAATTAGGATTTTATATATTCATCAGGTGTACTTGTTAGGATCATTTGGTTAGTGGGATTTTTTACTTAACTTGATCTCACTTTCCCATTTACCTATGCACAATAAGACAAAAAGTTAATGGTTAAGCACCCTATTTAATATATACAAATAAGGGGGAATCTACTCTATGTTGCCACAGAGATTGTAACATCGGAACTTTTTCATTCTACTTGGATGTCCAGTTCATAAGTTGACATGGTGTCATTAATGCTTTAGTTAATCGTGGGATTGTATTTTTGTCAATGACTTTTTTATGAACAGATGTATCTGTCTTTGGCTGGTGGTCATCCTTCGGACTGAATGTTTTGAAAGGCTTCATGGGTTGGAGTCATGTAACTAAATCTTCCAGAAACGACAATTTATGTAATGTTGAGTGGTTAGGGCTAATCATTCATTATTTTACTTTGTTCTAGTCTTAAGACTCCTTGCTAGTTTCACTAATAATAAGAATTTATTTTCATGCGTAACATAAGATGCTTTTGCTCCCCAGCAACGGGTTTTAGCACTTTCACATTTATTTTTATTGACCTTTTATCTGCAACTTATTGGCAGGAGATGATACTTGCTAGTTCAAAATTTGCTATGACCAAAGTAAGTCTTACTTTTAATATTTACGACATTGTAATGGTGGGAAGTTATTTTATGGTAGACGTTGCTGTTTTATTCTTCATCGGATCATGCTTCTAGACTTAATCCAAATATTTTTCTATTCTCTAGAGAACAAGGGAAAAGCATTTTCTGTATGATATTGTTGCAAATGGTCGAAATGGTATTGACGTTGACAAGTTAGTAACTGCGGCTCTAATAATCAGATTTACCTATATGAATGTTTTTCTTATTTTATTTTTATTTTTATCTATATTTAATTATTCTGGATGATGCAACCCTATGTTTTTGGTTGCTTGAATGACTGATTTTGTTACAAAGATGTCAAATGGTCCATAGGTTTGATTACATTGAGCGTGATAGCCGAGCATGTGGCCTAGGATGCAACTTTCAGTTTCAAAGGTTATTGTTTAATCTTCTTGGTGATTTTAACATAGGCTTGCACTTGCACTAGGTATGAAGAATTTGGGCGAAGACTTATAAAATCAAATAAAATTTTACTGGATGATTTTTTGGTGACTGTCAGGTTGATGGAAACAATGAGAGTTATGGGGGATGAGATATGCTATCGGGCCAAAGATTGTGAGTAGTACATGAAAAAAATTGAACACGACTGTTTTGTTATCTTTCCTATGTTCCTTAATTGATACATTTGCAGATCTTACAATCCACAAGTTATTTGCCACTCGAGCTGATCTATACAGGACAGTCTATACTCATGCAAAAGTAAAGGTACAAAATGTGTATACAAAAAAATTTGCATTACATTGAATTGCAGATTATAAACAGAGGACCAAAAATATTATAGGTTCTAATTATTACGTTGTATTTGATGTACTAAAGGAGTTATTTGAATTTTGTTACAATTTTCCAGGCAATAGAGTTAATGGTTGTAGATGCCTTACTGAAAGCAAATAGTTATCTAGAGATAGCATCTCATATACATGATCCTTCACAATATTGGAAGGTGTGGGAGTTCTTCTCATTTAGTTATTTTTACTTTACTTTTTGCAACACTGACAGGCTTTTCCTTTCTGGCGTAGTTAGATGACACAATAATCAAAACCATTGAGACAGCTCCAGACCAAGAACTAAAGGAATCTAGGGATTTGATCCTTCGCATTCGGCGGAGAGATTTATATCAGGTTTTAACACTGTACTGTATGTTTAATATTGTACTAACATGATTAATATTTGAAATGTTGTCATTTCAATTTTTTATATACTGTAATGGGGTATGTGTGCTATATATTTCACAGTTTTGTAACGAGTATGCTGTTCCCAAGGACCAACTAGACAATTTTAAGGATGTCACTGCACAAGATATTGTTTGTTCACAGGTACTTAACGTGTATTATTGAAGCATATAGTGGCAGGTGTTTTATGCTGGAATTGAGTAATTTTAATCTTGTAGAAAAGTGGTGGAGTGGCACTTAAAGAAGAGGATGTTGCAGTCAGCAATGTCCGGATAGATTTGACTCGTGGGAAGCATAATCCTCTTGAAAGGTGCTTGTCCTTGAGACTTGCAGACTGAGTTAAAATGCTTCCCTTTTTCTCTAGTAAAAAAAATTTCAACAACAATATTGATTATTGATAATTTGACTTTTTTTGGCATGTGTTCCACCTCCTAGCATCAATTTTTTCAAGGTATCCATTTTTCTTCGTAAAATATGCCCATCAGATTTTCCCACTCTTCCCTCTTTCACTTCTGCAAGTTTTGATCACTCTTAAATTGTTTTCAGGATTACGAGAGTGAGGAGAAATTCTCTATACCCGATGATCGCATCAGCCATTTGCTTCCAACATCTTACCAAGACATGATCGTGCGAGTTTACTCCAAAAAGCCTGAACTGGTCTGTGATTTTCTCTTGGAAATTCATTTACATGTTCATTTTTATTCCCAATTAAATACCGACTCCTTGCACTTGTTAGGTTGGAGCAATTTCTGAGGCTTTTGAGAATTTTCAGCTGAAGACTTATGGGATAAAAGCACAAGTACACACCACACCAGATAAGAAAAAACGCCGGATTTGTTAGCATCCAGTGCATTTTTCCCCTTCTATCCCTCGTTCTTATATACCAGTATTACAATAGTTACATCCTTGGCAGATACTGAACTTTCCAAGTAGAATGTACTAGTATTAATTCCTTTCAACATCTTGAATCACACTTGCACAGCCTCTGTGATTGCATTCTTGCTTGAGGACCTTGTTTTGAAATGTGCAGTGCTGACTCTGGCAGTAAATTTCATGTTATTTCTTGCATGGAAATGATTAATACGTGAGGTTATTCCTGTTGAACGTTGAATAGTGGAGAGTAGAGGGTGGTTTTTCGTTCTCCTTTCTTTTTATTTTTTCTTGTAGTTTGGAACCGGAATGGACTCCCTCGTATTGGGCCAACTGTTTTTTGTCTTTTTGGTTGGAAATTAAGCCCTTGTTTGATGGTCATTATTTGGAAAAAATAATATTTTGAATAGTGATTTTTAGAAGAATGTATAATTAAAAAGTAGGAAAAAATTTTGGGTTTATTTGCAAAATATTTTATTGTGTGAACGTGTGGTTGAAAATGAGTATATAGAAAAAATAGTTTTCAAATAATGATGGTCAAACAGTGGCTAAGGAGTATACTTGGCTGAGCTTAAAAAATTTGCTTATGAGCAAGTCTTCCTACAATGAGTTTTTTTTTTTTAATTTTTGAGAACGTGTGGTCAAAAGGTAGGAAATTTTTTTGAGTTTACATGTGAAATATTTTATTGTGAGAACTTGTGAATGAAAATGAGTTTTAGAAGAAAATAATTTTATTTTAATTGTTGCCAAATAGGTGTTAAACTAGTAGTCTTCGTTTGACCCTTATTAAAATTAAAATTCATATTTTTTCTTTTTTTATCATTCATATATTTTTCAATAAAACAATATTATATGTATTCCAAAAAATTTTCTTCTTTTTTAACCGTACATTTTTCAATAAAAATATTATTCCAACCATAAAAAGTTCAAATAATGGGTGCCAAATGGGGGCTTAAAATAAATTATATACATTCTATCTCATCAAAGAAAAAATAAAAAGTTATTTTTAGTTTGATAATAAACCAACTTTATTACAAAACCTTTTATGAGAAATTGAGTGTCGGGTCCTTTCATAACATTAGAGGTGAACAGTTCGTTTGATTAATATATTTCTCATTTTTGTTGTGGTTAGTGCTTGAAAAGTTAGGATTAGAATGCAAAAAATAATCAATTATGTTGTGGTACTAGGGATTGTTTGACACTTTTCTTGATAGAACACTCACAATAGGAAGAGTATTTTTTTGTCATTTTTTATTTGAGTGGGTTCCACGTGCATGTGAGTGTATGTCAACCAAGGTGTCAAACATTTTTTGACAAATGAACTTAATTCAAAAATAATATGATGGTAGAAACACGAGTTTTTCATATGTTAATAAATATTGAGTGTCGCCCACAAATGCAAAAAGTATAGTAGACAAAATGCAGTTAAAAACAAGTAATAAGTTTTTCGAGAAGTAAAAATGTAACAGTAAAAAGCCTAGTTTTTGAACTAAAAGTTTGATGAATCTATTCGATAATATAAAGGAAAACTTGATTTGTAGCAAAATTTTGAGTGGTGGACTATGTTGGAGGCCTTTAACACATCAAAGGGTGGAGGAATGTTCCCTCTTGACCAGCGTTAGATTTGTTTCTCCTTCTGCAGGTCTCATAAATAGTTTCAAATTCTCAAACACAACAAAATTGATGGCATGCAGACTTGCAAGGACAAGATTGTTGAAAATTAGTTCAAATATTGAATAACTTTAATCGATTATTTAAGCGTGATTCACTAGTTGATTATGAAGAAATCGAAGGTTGAAGTTGTTCTACTCCATAAATAGATCATTATAGTTTTTCGAACCAATTTTGGATGAATGAGAAATTAAGACTGTAACTAAAACCTTCAACACGTGGAAATGGTTGAAAATCGTATTAACGTGATAGAATACTCTATTAAAATCTATGTGTGGCACGTGACACAATGTTCTTGAATATATTTAATTGAAAGTATGTCCTTTTAAATGAAAGATTATGACTTTTAGAATTATTATTTTTCAAGAGGCGTGTCTCTTCAAAGAGAGACTAATTTCAATAGTTGATTCTTTTCCAAGGATAGTATATTTTGAAATACAACTTTTCAAGAATTATATATATGTTTTTTTTTTTTGGCAGTTTGACAACACATGATCCATGCACTTTTATACTTCGTTTATGCATCAATAAATTTGACATTTATTTTGAATTGAGTATCATATGAAGAGTTTAAAACGTCACTATGTTTGCTGGTCCTGGTAATGTGTAGTGTTCCTATTGTGGGAGATGGTCGTTGTAACTTGTATATTAGAAGATGAACGTTGAAAAATTGTTAGCACTTGTGCAGGGTATTATTGTCTTTAAAATGAAAGTTGAACTTTTGCCTCGGTTGAATTCTTGTTCATGCATTTCTCAATTCTAAATTTCTACTATTACCTATTTGGTGTTAGTAAGTTGAAATTCTGTCCAATTTTATACACGTGAAATATTAGTTATTCGAATATAATTTATACACGATTAATTTCTTCAACAATCTTAAGACAATAACCTTCGTGCGATTTATGTCCTATTTTTGAAATTTTGTTTAAAACAAGTAATTATATAACAGTGCAAGCAAATTTAAATTTTGAATTACGTATTGCAAAAATGTCAATACTAAATATCAGATTGCACGTCTAGTGATGGTGCCTGATCCTTCTGTGCATAATGTATCAAAGTCAGAGATTTGGACATACATTTTATATTTCACACGCATAAATGCACGTGAAAGAATTAGCTGAATTCTTTAGCATAACATTCGGATTAAATGATGAATTTCAAAATCTTTTTGTGTGGTTGAATCACTTTGCATTCCAAATTTCAAAATGGGCGACCCGCGACCCGTATTATCCAACATATCCCACTCGTAAATGATGAGTTTGACTCGAATCACGAGTGACAACAAATATCATACGTTAAATCTTTCTCAAGGCCTATCTTACAAAAATTCATACCAAAAATAGATCGTGCGACCAACGAGTAATATTAGAGTTGGATGTATTATAAATCTGTAAGGGATATATAGTAGCTCTATTAGAGGAACATCCTATCTCATAATACTCAAAACTAATTTTTCAACATTAATTCAAATATTTTCGATCCATCGAATATTTATGGAGCATACTTGAATTCCACATCGTAACTTTGTAATATTCACAATTTTGTTCTATACCCTAAATGGTTAAACACAACTATGAAACTGGTGAATATAAACATAAATGTTGGTTAAAATAGTTTTCATTTCTACTTGAATCATTCAACTATAAATCAATTCCTTTCCTAGACATATACTATTAAAGTGAATCAATCATAGTTATTAGTAACATGTTAAAGTAGCAACACTGAAATAAAATTTCGAGAAACAGTCAAAAGTCATAAGAGTATATATGAGGTTATACAAACCTCAAAGTCTTACACAATGATGAAGCACATACCTCAACGTCTTGTTTTGATTATCACAA